>VXAL01006430.1:192426-231420 GCA_013399475.1 Chauna torquata
CCCCCCCCCCGACACACACACTGAAACGCTAAAAGCCAGCCTGCCGCCGACACTGATCTGGCCCCTGAAGCAGGGGCCTCTCTGCCAGGGCTGAGCCGGGCAGCGGAGGGGCCCTTGCCCGCCCCCAGCCCCTACCCATGCGGATGTGGACGCTGGCCGAGGCCACGCTGCTGCCGTAGTTGAAGTCATCCTCGATGGAGCTCCGCGGGTAGCGCTGCTCCGCCGCCGCCATCGCCGCCGCCACCTCGCGCAGCAACGGCAACAACCGCCGCGCTTCCGGGCCAGCGCCAAGCAGGGCTCTCAGCCGAGCCGCCGAGCTCATCGATGCGGGCTGCCCGCCCGCCCGCCCAGGGGGTGCTGTGGGGCGGCCGCGCCGCGCCCGTCCCTTCCCGCCCGCCGCCTCCCGCCTGAGGAGAGCGGCGGCCCCCAAATGGCGGCCCCCAAGGGGCGGCCCCCAAAT
The DNA here is from genome assembly GCA_013399475.1 of Chauna torquata. NCBI lineage: Eukaryota > Metazoa > Chordata > Aves > Anseriformes > Anhimidae > Chauna > Chauna torquata. The sequence continues at coordinate 192,887 of VXAL01006430.1, forward strand.
GGCGGCCAGCGGGCTGCGGGTGCCCGCGGGGGAGCGGGGACTCGGGGTTGTGGCTGAGCAGGGAGTGCCCCTGGGGGGAAGGAGAGAACTGCCTCTTTTAATTTCTACCTGCGGGGTTTGCGTGACTGGAGTAGGACTGGGTTTTCTGTGAAAATCCCTTCAGTGGACTGACGTTTACCAGCCCAGGTCCACCTTGTGCATGATTTACGATGGCTTGAGGAAGCATTGTATTTGTGTTTGTCTTAAACACAATTTCCTGTTACTATTTTTAAGTCTGACAGGTCATAAGGGGAAGCTCTAGAGACTGAAAAAATCATGTCTTTTTCTGATTTTCACCTCTGATTCATGTCTTAGCTGCTATGTGGAAACTGTTCTCCAGCATGTAGCCATGTCCAGCGATAACTGATAAAAGAGGCTTTTGGCGTTTGTGTTCGCTATCACTGTACACCCCACTAAAGCCACATTTAACTTATATGAATGTTTCATGGAAAGTAGAATTTTATTCAGGCTTTCTCCTAATTATATTTCTTATCCTTCAAAGTAAATTCACTTTAATTAAACAGAGCACAAAGTTGCTCAACATTGCTCAGATGTCACCTAGAATTTTGTACAATCAGCCTTTGCACATGTGCAATTGCCCCCAGTAAAATTACCTAAGGTGGTAATTCCCATTTAAGAATCTACAAAAGATAAGATTATGGGTTGTGCGATGGGGAATGCAAAATGTTACTTTTGACTTGTGAATATTATCAAAAGCATTCCAAGGAATTGAAGTGATAGACACTTTAGAAATGTATGTAATAGATTTGACTCAAAGTGCTTTTAAAAATTGGAAAATAGTGGCCTCTACTGTACTCACATTCTCAAGGGACAAGTAATTAAATTACACAATTCTGTGATGAAATAATTTTGAGCAAAGTTCTTCTACTGAGCTGACCTAAGACATTACATTTCAATTGCAGATACAAAAGTTATGCACATTACTTTATATTCTGGGAAGTATTTCTGGTTTTCATAATGTCATTTTGCATTTTTACTTGCTGTAGAGCAGGATCTGTCAGCTTTGGTCCTGAATTTGGAGATTTATGCATTGTTTGCATTGCTGAATATTAACTGTTTTGAAATAATTAGGCTGTCTGCTTTCTTGTGAAAGCCTTTGCTCTTCCAGCATTTTCTTAGTGCTAGGTATTATTGGCCAGCAAAATCACTGCTCCCTGGTGCAAGTCCACAGAGGAGCCATCATCGATTAGAGCTCTGCCATCTCAGGTACTGGCCATCAGCAGCAGCTGCCTGGTCGGTCCGTAGGCAGTGAGTCAGCTGCGAGGAACATCGCTTTGGATGCACGCAGCTAGAAGTTTAGATGCTGCAGGTCAGATCATTTTGTAGAACAGAAGAGGTTATTAATGGATTTATACCACGGGGGCTTTATATGTGGCCTCAGGCTTTTGCGTTGATAAGAAAAACAGGATCATTATCAGTGTTGCTCCCAAGTCTAATTAAACAGTAGTAACCTACGGTGAGCTGAGAATCACCAAAGTGCTAAGATATTGTGAAACTCTTCTTTTTCTTGAGTAAAAAACTGAACTTTTGCTATCAAGACTGTGACAGACTTCGCTGGAGCTGCAATTCCCCGTTTTAATCTGGGAGGCTCTCTGTTCTCTGCTATAAAAGGGCCTTTCCGTGTGTATTTGGATAGCAAAGAATACGTGCTCAGCAATATCTTGAGCACGTGCTATGGGCAGCATGCTTTTGTGAGGCTGAAAAAAGGTGCTACTTTGTAATGAATTTGGAAACTGCTGTGCACTGTCTATCTCTTATGATAATTACTAGCTATTTGGAAGTCTCATGAAAATGATAGATGGTCTCACTTCTGCGTGAGAAACAGAAAAGTTCAGAGCATTGCAGTAGAATGGACTCAAGCAAACTTGAGATTAGTCTGGGCATAGAGGATTCTGAAGGAGAGACTTAATAGTCTTCACATGCTTTATAAAAGGCTGTTGCAATTCTCCAGCTACGGAGAAGGTATCAAATAAGATATGTGGCTTAAACCGTAGTAAGGAAGATTCAGGGTGAAAAGATGAGAACCTTTTAAAGAGTAAGCACAGTAAAACTGTGAAATAACCTGGCATTTAGGCACAGGCTAGGAGGGAGGAGATTGCAGCAAACAAGCATGTGCACCTTTGCACTTTTGCGCATCAACCTTCTGTGTGGAAGATGTCACTCTGATGTAAGCCACCAAGAAGCAGTAATGGCTTATTCACAAAGGCAAGAGACAAAGCAGCAAGTGATTCAATGATGCTAGTCAAGCACAGTCTGCCAGAGTTGCCACAGATGGCAGAGGAAAATTGTGTACATCTGCAGTACTGATAAACCCTGCAATTTTCATGCCAAAAGAGAGCATCATTCTTGTCTTAAGATCTTTTTCTGTTACTTGCAGGTACACACACAATGCACTGGGTGGTGAGCAGTGGTTTGGAGTGACTGTACTGAAGTAAGGTTTACTAACACAGCCTCTGCGTGGCTGAATGCTTTCAATGTCTTTGCAATTTTCCATTCCTCGCTTGGGAAAGTATACCTTATAAAATGCTAAATATGCCTTATAAAAAGCAAAGTATGTTTTACATTGCCTTTCTTTTCTGTATTTGATGTTTCCATAAACATACCTCCATTGCAGTATTTTTATTTGAAACCACTGCAGTCGCACAGTGACTTGCTTAGGACTGGCTAGACACCATCCGTGCATCCATTCTGCATGCGTGCAGGGGTGAAAGAGCTTTCTGTTCTCCAGGCTCCTGTATGGGGAAAGGAAGCTCTTTCTCACTAGAGCCCTGGTTAAGGACCATGAACTCCTCTGTGCCTTTTTTCTGTATTATACATAATCAGTGGTCTTGCTGGAAAAATTCCATCTGGCGGGAAAGGTACTTGGAGCATTGCCAGGATTCTGCTATCCAGAAGTTTGGTTTTAAATAATTGTGCCAGAGCCCCTTCGTTTGCTGCAGATTCGAGCAGTGTTCACAGAGTGACCCCTCACAGCATCACTTTGATATACATCTGTGTATCTTCACATAATCGTGGCTGTTGTTAAGGCAGGACGAAGTGGTCTCCTTTTCCCAGACTGCAAAGTCCATGACCTCTGCATGGCTCCGTACAAAATGCACGAGACACAACTCCTGTAATATTGCTTGAATGCGGGGTGTGCAGTTCCAGGAGTGCGTAGTCACACGTGGGGCCCCGTGGCTGCCTGCCGGCGTTTCAGCAAGGACGTAACATCCCGTCGGTTTGTGTGCAGGAGGGCGCAGTGCGCGCAGTTCAGATGTGAAGCACTGTGGGAAAGCAGAGGAGAGAGGTTTGATTACACAGGTGCATCTGCCTATCTGTTAACCATTAATTTATCCTCAAATGAACTTTGTTCTCTTAATTTGAAAATAGGTGGCTAGTTAGGGTAGAAGGATCGTTTTTGTGTGTGACCATGAAGAATCTTAATTTGAAGAAACGTGTTACTGTGAAATTATCCTCACACTCAAGATATGAAGTTCTCCTTGACAAGTGGAGACAATCTGGCAATTGCAAAGTTCTTCCAAACTAAATTTCTAATTGTTCTAGTAGCTGCAAAAAATGTCATGATGTTCTTACAGGGCAGGAAAATAACAAACTCAGGGACAGATGTTCCATCTGGTGCTCTTCCTGATGGTGAATTTTAAAATCCACACATCAAGGAAGGAGAGCCTATCTTCTTGAATGCTTACAGTTTCATGAGAAAGGCTCTACCCTTTAGCAGGCAGGTCACCAGGATACCCCTTCATTATTCCAGGATGAAAAACCTCTCTGAATGTTTCTGTCATTTCCTAGGGCCCTCATCTTTGCCATATGATCCATATTTTTTTTTTCCTCTGAAATCCCATCTGCATTTTATATTTTTTATTTATACCTCACCATATTGTAACTTGATTAGCTCCTTTGTGTGTTTGTGTGTATTGTTGATAGGACATACCAGGTTAGTTTTGGGTCTTGGTGTCACAAAACACTGGAGGGCTCAGATGCAATAAGAAATGGGTTGCGGGTAGGAACTGAGCTTTCTAGTGGCACTAATTTTTCAGACTTTGGACTAGCTTTCTGGTAGTCCGTAAATGTGTGGGGAGCAAGCATACCTGCTAGGGAGCATGGTGTGGAAGTTAACTGAGTGCACTGACTGGACCTTTATTCTCAGGATTGTGAGGAGCTCTTGAACAGACTTGTTGGTTTGAATCATGCGATTTGGTGAGAGGTTTTGAATGGGGTCAGATTGGGTATGTTTCCTTTTGAGAACAAGACTTCAAGATCAATGTGTTTCTGTAGTTAATAGATCAGTGCTGGTAGTTAATAAATCAATCCCAGCATTGTAAGTCTTATCCCAGTGTGTTTGTCCATTTATGCAAGTCTCATATCTTTCAAGGGTGCAATCTTATTTTGGCTAACTGGGGTATTTATATTTTAAGGTCAGGATCAAGCTGAAAGCTGTTTTTGCTTATAATTCCACCTTTGTTATTTTAGTAACTGCTGAAGTTGTAAAAAAGAGCGTTACCATTTTATTCCATGTGTAAGCCAGAATCTTGGGGAAGTATAGGGTGCTATATTGGCAGCCCAGTTATAGGTATTTGTTCCTTTTTTATGGAAAAAGTTTTGTTTTTTTTTAAATGGAGGTAATGTTACAAACTAAACCAATTTAATATCTGCGCTATTATATTTATATGTAAAGGGGAAGTATTCTTGAATTTGTTTCTCTGAACGAAGCATCAAAACATACCGTGGTTTGAGTTTGATATTGTTAGTTTCAGTTTAACAGTAAGAGCTGCTTGAATTTTGTGAGTGTCATACGGAGTCTGTTTGTAAAACACTTAGCTACGCTTTTTATACAAATTGTAATGTGCTTTAATTGTCTTCATTGGACAGCCTACATGACCTGTAATGGCTAATCATTCTGTCATCTAAAACCTGTGTGTACTCTTGTAAATTAGTTTATCTAAACCTTTGAGTTTGTTTTGTCATGAACAACTTTAATTCTTAACATTTTCGTTGCATTTTGAAAAGGTGAGGTCAGATTTGCTTGTTTCTGTTTGACTGTCTAGTGCAATAGCATCCTGATAAGAACTCCCATGTGTAACAACAATAATAGTGTATACGCTGTTAAAGAAAAAGTCCTGAATTTACAATAGCAATGGCTTTCCAGCTGTTGGTCAGGCTCTTCTCAGTAGTGCCCAGTGCCAGGACAGGAGGCAATGGGCACAAACTGGAACACAGGAGGTTCCGTCTAAACACCAGAAAGCACTCCCTTACTGTGCAGGAGACTGAGCACAGGCATAGGTTGCCCAGAGAGGTTGTGGAGTCTCCCTCCTTGGAGATCTTCAACAAAAGCCGCCTGGACACGGTCCTGGGCAGCCTGCTCTGGGTGGCCCTGCTTGAGCAGGGAGTTGGACCAGGTGACCTCCAGAGGTCCCTGCCAGCTTCTACAGTTCTCTGATTCTGGGCATGTTCTGGCTGCGTACTGGTGCTAGGAGAGCCAGGATCTGGGGAGGGCACAGCTCACTCTCGAGCACTGCCTGCACCCAGGGGTTTTGCCTGGAGTGGCTGCATAAGGCACAAAGTAGCGCTGGGGTTACCCCACCTCCTCACTCAGCCACGCACAGGGTGACCCTGATGCTCAGAGGCTACTTGCAAACTCCTGCAATTCCCTGAACAGGGTCTCAGAAAAGAAACCTGGGATGTTCAATGTCTTTTAGCATCTTCAGGCAAAAATGCTAAGGGTTGCAAGGGGTTTTCGGGCCATGAGGTGCTGTTGCCCATCAAGGAGCCTCCCTCCTTCTCTTTCTGCTCTTCCTCTTCCTCCTCCTACTTGTCCAGGTCCTGCAAAGAGGTCAGGGAGGGTGTGGGCAGAGAAGCAGCGGGCTGAGGATGGAGGCATGGGTGGTTTCCTGGGGAGAAGTGTGTGTCATGTAGTGGCTGAGAGGAAGGACAGCTGTGCTCAGACTTACCTGCCACTTCAGAAGTGTGGACACTTGAGACCTGCAGACGGGGGCGGGGAGCTCCAGGGCCTCTGCACTGCATTAATTAATCAGAAGTGGATAGAAACTGTCTCCCTTCGGTGGAAAAAAAATGAATCCAACTGCCAGCATGCATTCTATTTAAAGTGGAATACATGGCTTTCAGTCATGTAAGTTTTGGCTTTACTCTTGCTAAACTCAAAAGGATGGTCCTGGCCTCTCCTTTGCCCCAGGGACAGCCTTGTAACCCCTTGTTTTTCCACTTTCATTTTCCAAGCTGACTGGCTTTCAAGACACTTGCTGGAGCTTCACAGCATTGAAAAATATAGAGAGAAGGGCAAAAGTGGTGTGAGAAGTTTGTTCTGGTGCTAGTGGAACAAGTGTGTTGGCAGCTTCATGCAGGCTCTTCAGGAAGAGGGTCAGTGGTGAATCCTTGACTTATGCACAAGGTTAATTATTTAGTTGTGTGAAGCAGACCAGCACTAAGTCTCAGTATGTATGACAAATATACAGTTACTGCTCATTTTGCATGAGGCAGAAACATAGCTTATGACTCCAAACATAGCAAAGCAATTCCATGTCACATTCAGACCACCTTTTTGTAACAGCAGTTCAGAAAAGTATGCTACAGATCCCTAAATACCGTGCTTGGTCCAGACTCTTGCAGCAAAGGAGAAAGGAGTCAAAGATAGGTCTCTCACCTGAGTGTTTTCTGGTGTTAATTAATATTTAAATACCATTTTTATTTTAAGAACCTTGGTGAATCTCATGTAGTCTTGGCATTCTCTCAAGCCAGTAGGAAGAACAGTGGTGGTTTATCAGTCAGCCAGAGATTTGGATGAACAGTACTGAATTTTCAGCTGGATGTTCCTTTTAAAAACTGTTTTTGAAGATGTGCCTCAGAACTGCTGTTCATTTGTATGTGGTACCTTTGCAGAGATTACAGGCTGGACAATCATCTTTGTTGAATCCAGCATTTTTTCAGCACCCTCGTCTGCATCATCCCCACTTGTCCTGTTGAAGATGCTTGGACAAAGCCTGGCCTCTTTGAAAAATTGCTCAGTTATTTTTTGAAGTGGAATTAGGCTGAGGTTTTTCTAATGCTTTTAGGATTTAGATATATTAATGCTAAGTGTTAACGCTGTGACTTGAAAATCAGAACGATCCAGGTAAATTTCCAGTGTAAATCCCTAAACTTGGCCTGTTGTCATCTGTGTGAGATCTTACTGACCATTCTGTAAGCACGCATCATTTGGAGCACATCTGCATTATATTACGTCCTAATACATTTATGCAATATTGCTTTTGATTTTTAGAGATCCTTGCCCAAGAAAAATATATTTTAAAATTATTTTTAAAGGTGGTTGTCTCTATAGCTTAATGAGTCAGCCATTAAAGTGATTGATCATTAAATCCAATACTTGGTATTAGACATCTCATCTAATTAGAAATCTAATCTCTCTGCTAAAATATTAAACACATTCATTAATACCTGCCAACAAAATAATCGTAATTATAAATGAACCCTTTCAATACTGCTTTCTTGATTCCTGGCCAAAATAACACAACCATTGTGCAGTTACTGTAAAGCACTATGTCAGAAGTTAGTAGCAATATTTTAAATCCTACCACTTTAACTGGAAATCACTGCTGGGGCAGAATTCTGCTTAATCATCTCTGTGAGGTCTCTAAAGGGAAGGACAGATGTGTCTGCTGAAGTATTAACATACTTATAGTTATTTATTAGTCTTCCGATAACCTTAAGTTTTGGGGAAACTAGCCCTTTATATTCAAACATTTATTTATCCTTGTTCAAGGATAAGTTTAACAAGGAGAGAGTGATCTGTCAGCTGCCTTCCAAAGCATCTGTTCCAAGGTATTTTCTAAGTACTGAAACTCAGTCTGGAGACTCCTGTGCTGTAGTATATAGCAGGACTAAAATGTCTGATTTTACGTGGCCATGATGCAAGTCATTCCAGGCAAAAATTCCAAAAAAGGCGACAAACCCACCATAAACTCCCTTGGCAGATTGAAAAAAAAAAAAATCTTTTATAGAAAAAATGAAATATCTTCATAAAAATCAGACCCAAATGCCCTCTACAGTGCCTCTGGGATAGTTGCTTAAATACAAGCAGACTTTCTGCAAACAAGTCACACAGTGTGAACGTTAACTCCCAGGGCTGCCCAGACAGACTCTGAATTTCCCAGGTCGGTGGAGAGGTTCTGTGTGGGGGGCTTCCTTCCCTAGCACGTGCCCTCCCTGTGTTAGAGCTGGGTGGTTGCACCTCTGCTGTTAGGTCTGGAGCTGCCTTATAGTTAAACTGCTAATTTTCTGAAATGCTTTGAAACACGCGTGCCTCTGTAGACTGTTTTGAAGGTCTGTGTACTTTTTTGAGTGTCTGGAATAGGGCCATGTTTGAGATTGCTTGAGCCAGAAGTTCATCCCAGAAAGGTGGGATTTACAGTCTCACTTTCAAAAAAGCCTTTGATTGCCAGCATTATGTAATAATTTCAGAAGATTTTGCATGGGCTTGGGACTGAATTATGACTTTGCTCTCTTCTAAACTGTTTGATTTTTATACAGTGATTGGTTTACAGCTGAATGTTAGCCTAGGTTAGAAGGAACACGGATGGAAAGTGCAGCACATCATTATGAAGAACTTCGGGAGTGGACATTTCCAAAGATAAATTTTAACAGACAGACATATTTTGGTATAAATCCATACTGAATGTCTTGATGGGTAGATCTTAATCAGCATGAGCTGACCTACATGGGGGCCGCCGTATGGGATCAGAGGAGGAAGATGATGGGAACACCATGGCTGGTGGCAGGGAGAGGATACTGCCTTTTTAGGTGGAAGCCTGTGTTTGAGCAGCTTAAGCTAATTAAAAAGTCACAGCTTTAGTTAGTATTTGGCCTATTTTCTTTGTAGATATCACCCTAAAATGTTATTTGGAGCAAAAATTAGTCTTTTTAGTTCCTATTTGGCAGAACTGGAGCTCTGGCACATCCCAGGGTGTTCGTAATCAGTCAGGTACCAGTGTAAAAGTCCGTGGCTCGAGGTACATTGCAAGACCAGCTGCTTCCCAGCCGTGCTGTGCTGCCAGCTGTTTGAGTATTGCTTCTCCGGTCTCAGAAATGCGTGTTGTGTTATTAGTAAGGTGTGGCTGGTATTTTGTGTTGGCTTTCTAGGAGTTTTGACCAGAGATGGAAATCCATATGGAACCTCTGAACGCTTTGAAAATTTTAATGTCTACATCTGTGTCCTGCGTAGAGTGGATAACAGAGGTTAGAACTGTGAGTCTTCCCTTAAAGTTTCTCCAAAGTTGTGTTGCTTTGCTCTGCCCATTCAAATGCACATGCACCTGGCAGGTTGCGCTGCTGTTGTTGCTCTTGGGAAGCACTTAGGAAGCAGCTGAAGGTGTCAATCCTGTCTGAGAAAATCTGGGAGAAGGAATCGCAGTGCAGAGTTCCTCCTGCATCTAAAATACACATCTGGAACATTTTCAAAAGGATAAAATATTATTGTAGAGCTAAGGGGGAAAAAAAATTCTGACCTCATGATGTTTTTGTCTTTATAAGGAGCAAATTTTGCAGTCTGGAAAATGCTACCTAAATAGTCTCTGTGCCCTATGTTCCAGGAAGTAGAACGCATCATTCAGCTAATGTAAGTTTGTGTTAATGGCACTTTACAGCAATACAGTTGTTAGGGAATGTTCTTCTGTCTTCTAGGCACTGTAGAGATACACTATCTGCGTAAACCATGCCAAATATTCTGCTGCATATCTAGAAATCTGTAGAGACAGAGGTCAGGGCAATAAGAGTTCTGTCTGGGGTACCAGTCGTAGTGGAAGTTATGATGACCTGGCTACTTGTAGACAAGAGCTTTCCAGAGGCCAATTTGTAGCATATGCATTTTTTTATCTAATATTTTTAATTGGTTGTGCTGTGCTGAGCTTTGTAGAGGAATTAATACACTAAGGTAAGCTATGAAATTCTAATGATGTGCTGATAGAAATATATAGAACTCAGTTGTTTCTTTCTCTTTTTCTTTCAGGAAACAATTAGTGCAGTATGTACCCCCGAATCGTTAAGGTAAAAAATGTTCAAATGTGCTCTGATTGACAGTTTCTAGCAGCACTGATGTGGGAAAAGATGTTTTCTTCAGCCCCACATATAATTATAATTCTCATTGAAATTCTTTCTGTAAATAGGTTGATGCTGGGAATACAGTTTGAGAAGCTCACATGCTTTCCTGAAATTTATGCTTCCCATGATGACAATAAATTACAAAACTTATGTTAAGTGCCTTCTGGTTCTCAGAATACAAATGTAGATTTTTCCTTCAGAGGCTTACTGTCATTTGCATCTGTGAAGTTTGTTACTTCTACACAGAACAGAAAACAAATATAAAACTGCTGCATTTTTGTAATTTTATAGATGTTTTAATTCATCAACAGTCTAGCAATATGTAGATACCATTTATGGTAGCATAGCTGGTATTTCTCAAGACAGACTAGCTTTAGCACAGTTTTATTTTGGCTGTGAAACTGTAGTTTCATATCTTAAGCTACATCAGCCTAAGCACTAGATGTGTACCACTGCGTCCCATCCCAATGATACCACTACCCTGAAGTAACAGAGGATAAAACTACTTTAATTAGTAAATCTCTGGGACTGTGTCTATCAGTGACAAAAAAAGTCTTTTATGTGAAAGCTCGTGATTAATAAAACCTCAGTCAGTTTTCTGACAGTAGAGAAAGTGGTTTTATGTATCCAAAAATATTTATTTCTTTCAAATGTAAAATATTTTTAAATTAATGTTGAAAATCACATACATTTTAAATAGCCAAAAAAAAAAATTTTTTGCTTTCCGCAACATCACTTTTGTGACAAAGGGGGGAAAAATTGGCTACTATAAGTTGTCATGAAATATTATGGATCCACTGTACCTCTGGCAACATAAAAAATTAAATATCAATAATGCTATTTTGTTTACATCACCTTATTACTTAGCATTTGGTTCTTTCTGAAAACGCATTACCCATTCGTCATTATTCAGTTTTGTCATAAACCTTGTTTTGGTCTTAGGAGAGACTGAAGAAGCATTTTTTTGCTGCTAGAACTCAGCGCTTTCAGACAAATCACAGTTTGATATCAGCATCACTGGAGGTATCTGGGGACCTTTAAAGAGATCAGAAATGAAATAATATTCCAAATGCACTCTAGGCATTGCACCCCAATGAGGAGGGAACTTCCCTTTGTGCAGAACTGCAGGAGCAATGCCAAACGGTCCAGCTCCCAGAGCCTGACGTTTTCTCATGGATGAACTGTGCAACAAGTGGGAAGAAAATGGAGTAGCAGAAGTAGTGCTGCACTCCAGCTACTGTCTGCTCACTCCAGCCAACAATGAGCCATGAGAAAGAGGGAACGTCAGAGCATCTCTGAACTGGATCTCCTCGGTGCTGGAGGTTGCCAGAGAGCTCCAAAATGTGAAGAATACAGAAGAGTCTTAAAGTTTCCCATATGTCTTCAACTGTGTGCCTGCATTCAGCATGGACGTAGGTGGTGCATTCCCAGTGCCTGGCAGACCTGCCAAGTTGGAGCACGGCATAACTGTTCTGAGTGGTGGCATCTGGGGAGAGGGAAAATCCCTCACTAAAGTCTTGCTCTTCTCTCTGCCTCCTAGTCCCAGAGACTAGATATTATTATTCAGTATCTTTGTATCACAGTTGTCAATTTTTAGCTTTAATTCTATGGACACAGCAATGTAAAGAGTGTAAAAATGGTGACAAAAAGGGGAAGAGAGCCATGAAGATCTTTCAATTCTATAGATGGTTGATAAAAAATGCTTAGGTTTCTATGAAGAAGCTTGCATCCCCATATCAACTTGAAAACATCACTGATACAACAGAAAATTTCAGGACAAACTTCATGTTTGGAGAGGAAAAGTTCTCTGATGTCGACAAAAGAGATACTCAGAATTAAACATATGCTATTAATTTTTTTAAGAAGGTATAGACTAAAAATAATGCTGCTGCATGAAAACAAGATAGTTGCCATACTAAGGTCTTGCCCAATATTTCTTTATCTTCTCAGCTGAAACACTCTTAACTTTCTCAGGCAATGCACGTAGCAGATGGATAAGCCAGGGCTTCCAAAGAATGGTTTAGTGCTGAAGATATTGATGAGATATTCTGTTATTTCTGGCAGTGATTTTGATCTATATTAGCTGTAAGACTTAGCTTTGCAATTTTCAAAGATTTCGCATGGAAATGTTGGACTGGATCTAACACTGCGTTATCACAAAGTAGTCCAAAGTGTGTGAAAATTCGAATACATATTTAACAGAAATGACTTTAAAATAAAGCTGAATTTTCATTTAATATTGACAGATGCATGTTTTAGTAATGGGTATATACATATCATTGCAGAGTGTTTCTCTTCCTCAATGTCCAAAACATTCATTTTTTGCTTAATTACATTCAGGAAATGTGGTTGTTGTTTTTTTTCCCCTAGCTTTCTTTATTTGCCAGTGCTTAAGATTACAGAAGCCTAGAGACTGACCTTGCTTATAATTCAAAGTACGTTAAGGAGCAGCTTGAACATCTTGGAAACAGCGTATGTTGAAGCTATACTGTTTCAAACTTCCTGGTCATGTTGAGGTTTGATTTGAGTATGCTTTAAATAATAATAGTTTTCCTGAAAGTCTGACTGAAAAGAAACATCATGAGCAGTGCAATATTAAATAATACAGCTTTTATGAAATTTTGGGTGCATATCTTTAGCAATAAATACAAATCAACAAAGGGACTTTGAACCCACTTTGTCCATACTGATTGGTGGCTGAGATAATTAAGCAGGAATCAGTAGAGATGTGCCCTCACATTCTTCTGTGTGTCTGTGCAGAGTTTGGGTGAAGATAGTGGCTATATCTCTTTGATCTAGCACATGTTAGAAGGCTAGGCATGTGATGCTGTATGTAATCCAAGTCTTTTAAGTGTTAATTTTATCTATATTTATTTTGGTGTGTTTTTTGAAGGCTTCTGTGTGATTTTAATAGGAGGAAAATTTTAACTAAATGACTTGAAATTCTACTCCCTAGGATAAATGTTTAGAACAGAACAAAAGAAGAAGGGAAAATTAACTTGCATTTTGCAGCCTAGGATGTTATGAATAGCTCATTGGCTAGTGGTATTGAGACATCAGAGATGATGAAAGGTATCTGCACATGGTTTTATTTAATTTGTGTACATATGGTAATACTATAATAATTTGCTTGGGTTTTGTTATGCAGTGTTGTCTGTTACAATTTTGTGGTCATGACTAAGAAGCCAAGCTCCCTGTTATTGAAGCTGACGAGGCACAGAATTTTATGTGCTTGTTCTTGGGGGGGACTTGCTGTCAATCTGATTTCTGATAAAGACTGAGCTTTAATTAAAATGTAATTGCGGAAGAAATGCTACTAATTAACATGTATGTGCTCCCACAATGTGTAACTTATTAGGACACAGAAAGCTGCAGAACAGCACTCCCTTAAATTCCATTTCCCTTCGTTATGGACAAGAGTGTGTATTGGATCTCTTACAGCATTTCTGGAAACACTCCGAATGCAAGAGCGCTCCTGGGACCTTGTGCCTGTCTACGGGGCAAGGAGAAGGAAAAGTCTTTGGTATCTTCTGTGGCATATACTTATTCTTACCTTTTATTTTGGCAGACACACCACATCTTGTGCATTCCCTCGTGGCCCGGGTATTGGAAGTAAGTGAGGAAAATGACTTTGCATTTTCCCGTTATGACAGAGGAGTTGCATCCCACATTAATAAGTCTTAAGAACATATGTGGACTGTAACTCACATATTCATTATATATGTTTCCTGGCTAATATATAGGCAAAACATATGAAGAAACAGTGGAAACTCTTTCATTCAGAATTTGAAGCTTTGCAGTTGTGAGTAGATTTTATGTTTTAGCTTTTCCTTTTCACATTAACTTCTTGCCAAGCTGCATGTAAACCTTCTTTGTCTAGAAAATGCAACCTTTTCAAGAGTAAAATATTCCAGGGGTTAGCTGAAACCAGTCTTAACAGTGCAGTTCTCCTGGCTTCATGCCCGTGAAAGTGGTTAACGGTTGGAATTTATGTCACAGAACACATAATAATTTGTTAGAAGAAACTGGATTCAGTCACAGCACAGGCATTTTTCTCTTCCTGTCATTATATTTTGTGAGGACTTACTTATTTCCTGCAGTCTTAGCCCATGTGAAGAAGAGAATGATAAAATTTCTGAATAATTTTTTTCTGAGAATACATTTATACTCCAGATGACCTTTGGAGTAAATTTGAACTATTAGATTTTCCCACATATTTATAGCTCTGGCCGTGCATCTTTGCCAACAAATCTTACAGACTTTATCCACCAAACATTTATTTACAGTAAAAAAACAATTTGTACTTGGAACACTATAGAAAAAGATCAAAGCTGTTACATTTCAAGTTAAGCTTTCATTTATAGTCTTATTTTTGTGTTGTCATCAGCCAATGTTACATTCAAATTTGTAACAAATTTACCTAAGATGACTGTTTGTTTCATTTAATTCCTTTCTGTACTGCTAACTATTGTCTGTGAAAGTGATTTGCTGAGACCATGCTGGCATGTATGAAATGCTGGGCTGTTTCTTTCTACTGAGCAGTCACAGACTCAAAATATGTCTTATGCCTAGGCTTTTTCCTCCAAGTTTCTTCGAACTGGATGGATATATTTCAAAGAATGGGCTGTTCAGCTTGATGTAGCTTTGTGTAACATGCCCTTTTTGAGTAAACATTGATTTGTAAGTCACGCTGCTGTACAATGGAAAGTCATGCTGATAATGACTCTGCTCTATATTAAGAAAAAGCAATGTGGAAATCTTAAGTTACAAATATATACTGTCAATTCCATTTTGTGTCAGACTTTATAAAAATGTTTGCTTACACTATACAATGTATCCTATTACTGACTGCATTAAAATATATTCCCAAAGAAAAATGTTTGCTGGTAAAATTTGACCGGAGAGTGCTTTCAGTCTGAGAATTTGATATGGTTTTGTGTTTGGGGTTTTCTCTTGCCAGTTGAGGCTACACATGTACAGAGTTGAATCCTCTGCACATCTTGCCATGCTGTAGGACTCCAGGGCTATCCCATATGCATTACTTGACTTCCACCCTGGACAACATCTGTGTAAGCTGGTTCTGGGCAGATGTTAACAAATTGCACTCCCAAAGAAAGCTGGAACATGAAGGAAGGTGAACACTTGTGTGCTGTTGAGTAAACACCTCTGTAGAGCAAGACCTGGGCTTTTGGAGAATCCAAGGGTGGAACGTGCTCGGTACTGCAGCTGTATGCGGGACGCACAGGGCGGAGGAAGTGCTGCTCTCCAGAGCTCTGCATTAACTCTTGGCTTTCTTGGGCAATGACCGTGAAAGTGGGCGAGGGCCCCAATTCACCAGTGCCATTAAGAACTGTTTCTTTTTAAACGTACCTTTAAATCCAGTCACAAAATATACATTTAAGTGCTTTGCTGAACTGTGGATTAAGCATAACACCTGTGTTATACACTGCATTTATGCTCCACAGGCATTGAAGAGGGTGAAATGGGAGATCATTTATCCTAATTACTGTGATGTAAGAGGAACAGCAGGCAGTAAAGAGGCAAAAATTCTTTAATCCTGCTTTGTACAGAACAAAAGCACATTCAACACCCTTTCAAAATGTGTGATGGTGTATAATTTCCTAGGTCTCTGTCAATCCTTTTATAACCACTCTGAAAATGGATTTGCCCTGTCAACATTAGCTGAGAAACCCTTGTTGCCAATAATTGAAATCTGCAATAGTAATAGATTTTTTTCTGAGAATAAATGGGCTTTGAGATCCTCCAGTATAACTCAATGTAAAACAGTCTCCATTGGTGTTTTTCCAGCCCGATCTCTTCAGTGTCTCTTTTAAGCATTTCTTCTTTGAAACGATAAGAAAAAGAATGCATTGAGAGTCTTGCTATTGCAAATATATTTGTACTTTTTCAGCAGTATTGTCATTATTTTGTGCTGAGAAAGAATAATGTGAATTTCAGCCCCTCTGAAAATGCTGCAAGGTTATTTCTTAATTTCGATGATAAAACTCAACTGTGTGGCATTTAATGAAGAAAAATAAAATAGACCATTTGGGTGGAGGGAATGTAAGTAGCCCATACATCAATGCACTTCATTGAATAGCAGTCTATATTCAAAAGCAGAAAAGTAGTAATTATCACATGATTTTTTAATGCTGTTGCGCTTTCTGGAGTAGAACTTTCGTATTGCACAAAGTACACACTTAGTTACAGTGTCTCTGTTTTTATAGTAGCAGTCTCTCTCTATCCTGCCAAACATGTCTAAATATCTTAATATGAATAGCCAAAGCTATTCAGTATTTGCATACTATCCAGCCCCACCCTGCCATATGTGGCAGAACAGCAACATACATCACAGAAATGACATTTTCAAAAATTCTGTGTGTTATGCTTACATGGTCACAGAGCAGTAGGAACTAGCATGGCATGACATTTAGAAAGCAACAGCTTCATAGACTATAACTCTTTAATTTTATTAGAATATTTTCATTTTCAAATGTTTTGGTAAGAAATAATTTCCTGGATGTTGTCCACTTGCCTACTTTTGTGAAGAGTTCCTAGCAGTCTTAAAGGCATTAAAGTGACCTGGGGCTGCATCAGGGGACCCCATTTCAGCTTAGCTGGGGGCCAAGGGGTGAATCTGTGGGTAGGAGTTGTGGTGCACCTGCACAAGATGCATCACAAAACAAGAGGGTGAATTTTGCAGTTTCGTCCATGGTTGAAATTTCATGGCTATTTCGGGTTATATGAAGGTAAGAACTGAGCTAGAGTTCATGGTAATCACTTCTGTCTTCTTTACAAAATGTGAATCCAGATGAATAGATTTTACAGGAACTAATATACAAAGATTGCTTTTTGTATGAGGCCAAGTACTTGGAAGTTAAGGTCAAAAAGTAATTTAGTTTTGGAAGTTGTAAACAGCTGAAGAGCGAATTTAGAATGGACTATTTACAATGCATTAGCAACATGCCACTACCAATAAATACTGAACAGTGCTGTTTGGCACTGACCCAATGTGTGCTTATTTTAAGCACCTGCCCAAATTGAAAAAAAATTAAGAAATCTCACTGACAGTGATAGACTTTTTCAGCTTGTTGTTCCAGCACGTACATAAATGGGATCACTTCACTGGAGCTATAATGCACAGTAAAGTATTCGTCTAATGGAAAGGAAAAGTTGATGCATTAGGAAAATGTAAGCATTGGATTTCCTGTGCCTGATTTTTTGCCCTCCCTCCTGTCTTTCTCCTTCCTCCCTTTTTTGATATCCCTGAGTCTCTACCTAACCACCCTAATGGTGAAAACGTTTTTCCGTGTAGCCAGTCTGAACCTCATCTTTCAGCTTATATCCATTGTCCCTTGTCCTTTCACTGTGTACTGCAAGGAAAGCCTGTCTCCGTCTTCTTGATAACCTCGTCTTAGGTACTGGTAAGCTGCCATAAGGTCCCCCTGAAGCCATCTCTTTCACAGGCTGAAGAGGCCCTGTGGTCCCTCAGCATCTTCTCACAGGGCAAGTGTGCCAGGCCTAACCATCGTGGCTGTCTGCTAAACTCACTGCAGTTCCTTGGTATCTTCTTCCTACTGGGGGCCCCAAAATTGACACAGTAGTCTAGATGCAGTCTAAAAAACATTTGGCTTCAGCTGGATCACTTCTCCGATCCGTCTCAGCTGAAGGATGTAGAAGCACTCGCTGGGCAAGGAAGAGGCCCAGGCTGAGGAGGGCAGTGGGGAGGGCAGGGCTGCGTTGTTGGCAGCACCATGCACTGAGAGCACCTTATACCAGTATGTGATCGTAGCACAGCTCTTGTGTGCACCTGGAAAAGATGTCTGAGCCGCTCCGTCAGCTCGGGGCTGCCCGTGAGGACAGTCTCTTCTCACACTGGCACTAACGAGCCTCGGGTTCCCTTTTCCAACTACATTCCAATTTTTGTGCAGTCCCTTCCACACTAGGGTTGTATTTCCAGAAGAAAACCTCAGGTGGCAGCAACATCATATCTTTTGTCACCGGTCCTGGTCTTCGTGCAGTTCTTTCTTGTGCCATCAGTCATTAAAGTTGTTAACGAGGGCTCTTGTGCTTAACGACATTATTAGCAAATCATTAGCCTATCGAAGAGTGAAAGTGTTTTTTTCTGGCTGATTTAGTGATGTGCATATCTCATTTGGAGGTCCTTCTATACCCGTGTTTTATATCTTCATGCAAATTATGCATATTTTTATATATTTATGTAAGATGAATGCATTCAACTTTACTGGCTCTCGATAGGATCTAGACAAGATGGTAACAAATAACTTTGGGTTGATAACGTGTTTGAGTTGAGTTAAACCTCTCAGAGCACTCTCTGAGAGATTTTGTGTCTCCCTTGAGCTGGGTAGTTGTCCCCTTGCTGATTTCTTCTAACCATATGTAACCAAAAAGGAAGGAGGAAGGTATTCAAAGGATCACTAAAAGGGCAGTAGTGAATATAGAAGGAAGGAGTTTGGGAACAGAGCAAGCAGCAAAAAGTTAAAAGGAATCGTCACAAGAGATGTAGGAAATCAGAGGAAGAATGCAAAAAGGAGGAGAAAGCTAAAGCCTGACTGGAATAAGAGTTGCTTCCCACAGCTCCTTTTCTGGGCTCTTGAACACCTGCAGTTTCCCTGCTCTGTTTCAGGACACAGTGCCGTAGAGATTAGCTTTGAGATTTCCTTCCATTCTCACTTGCAACGTCTCTGTCTCTCCATATAATTGTTTCTTAGGCACCAGACACTAGAATATTCTCTCTGTACTTTGAGTTTCACTGCCAGCCAGCCAAGATCTTTGAACTCTTTCACGATTTCCTCCTTCAGCCTTCTGCATTGAAGTGTGCCTGTAGAAAATGGTATGCGCCAACACTTTCTCTTCTCTCCTCCAAAAACACACAACAAAAGCAAAGAACATTCCTCTTGAGCATAGTGTATTTGAATTCACATTCCTGTGGCAGGACAGAAAAAGAAAATATTTTAAGGATTAGCAGAGTGTATTGCTAACTAACAGAATTGTCCCTGAATAGGACTGGGAACAGGTCACTTCTTCAGCCTAGCCGTGAGAAGACCATGCTTCCTGACACTCACAAGAGCTTGCGACCTTCTTTTACCTGAGTGCAGCATTAGAACAAGATTGTCACGGTCTTGTGGGAGTGAAAAGTGGACACTAAATGACTTCAGCTCCTTCTGCACTGGAAAATACAGAAAATGGTGAATTTCTTCTGTTTTAATAGACTGATGTATTTATGGTACATCTGCCACATTTGATAGAGATTACAGCAGTGTCTTTGATGCTGCAATGTCCATCTGTTCATGTAATGCCTTGGCCTGGTGAAGACACAGGTGAAGCAACTATTTGGAGAAGCACCTGGTGGTTAGGTGACTGGAGGTCTGAGAAAGGGGCAATCCCGCTCCCTGCCGCTACTTCATGCCTCAGTGCAGCACTAGTGGGTGGAGTAGAGGAGAACTCCAGCCCTAGCTGTATCCTCTCTGCCCAGTAGTAGGATGAGAAACAGGAGAATGGTTTGCATCCACATATACCATCTCTTGCTCTATGGGATTCATGACAGGAGGGAACGGTTGGTAGGCGGCATGCTTTGGTGTTGCTGTTTTAGGGACTGCGGCCAAGCACGGGTAATGCTACTGCTCAGCACAGTTTGCAGATTGCATTCAGGAAGCAGAGAAATTAGGATGGCGCAATGCTGTGAGGTGTTAAGATACTGACGGCATCTCAAAGATGGGTCTTTTTTCTTAGAGTTGTGGGTAATCTCAGTAGGCAGGTCTCCCAGGTCAGCATCCTGCAAACACTGCATCTCATCATGCAGTAGGAGGGTAGGTGAGCAAGGCCAGATAACTCAGATGGCACCCCGAGATGCAAGGGATGCCCATGGTGCGAGCCAGCCTCAACACCGTGTCGTGTGCTTTCACTTGTTTGCCACAAGCACATTCTCACACTCCGTCTAAACCGACGTTGTACCTGAGCAGATCCAGCTTGGATCCTTGTTGCTCAGAGCAGCCAGGCTCTGACCTGTGAAAGGTCCCACAGGCATCAGCAGGGCTTCTTGCCCCGTGGCACAGCCAAGCCCTGCTGCGGGATCGGCCGGGGCTCCTGGGCCAGCACTGCTGAACCTTGGTGCTCAGTGGAGCAGGGGTCCAGCTCCAGTGCCCTCTGCTGAGCCCGTCCTCCCCTAGCGCACTGGTGTTTAGTCCAGGGCCATCTCGCTTGAACCACTGGTGACAGTACACAATAAATATTGTCCTCGGGCAAGATAGTAGGTGATTGCATCACAGGTGAAGTATATAAGGTTCCAGCTGTTCCAACAACTGTTTTCAACTGGAAAGAATGGGATGAAAAGAAATTCCCTGTAGCATTTACTTCCATAGGAACAGTTTGCTAAAAACTTCAGAGTTATTTCCAAGTAATATACGTATAAAATAGCCCTTTTAGAATTAATTATTCACTGGAGATGATTTGACATCATTTTATAAATGCACAGCCTAATTAAAATACAATTGCTGGTCTATTAAATACCTGAGTTACCCATATTTCTTTATGTTTTATTATCACGAAGCATGGTATTTTAAACTGTGAATCGACTTCAGCACAAGGTTTATACTAATGTATAATTGTTATTTTTACTTATATTTGTGAGGAGAATTCTGAGATTTCCCTGGACAGCCTAACAGGTAATTTGCATAAACTGGTTGTTTTAAGCTCGTGTAACTTCTTCCAGTTTAGGAAGAAATAATTTCAAACCTTCCAGAATTGCATGCACTCATTAGATATGAGTTGGCATTTTTATTTAATTTGGGTGTCTTGCAAGGTGGTCTGTGCTCCTACACACTGTATGTATCTTATTCTTGCAGATTTTGAGGGACAGTTTCTATAAAGCATCGACTGAGTCACTGTAAAATGTGAGTCAGTCTACACCAGCTTTGGGGTTTTAGGGAGTGGGGAAAGCAATTACCTCCCAGTAAGAAAGCAAAACTGATTAGAAAATAAAAGAGAATAAATTGTTGGATGACTCTGGTGTGTATGAAGTGACTAAAACTGGGTTCTGGCAGTTTTTTTTCTGTTGCTGTAGGAGGACTACAGTCACAAATAAATGCCTGCGGTAAGGTGTTTCCTTGTCACGAGTAATGGGAAAGACAGGTGAGGAAGCTCAACACTTCAGGCCTTTTCTCCAGTGGAAAGTTTTAGAGCTGCTTTAGCAACGTGGAAACTGCATTTGTGCTTAAAATGGAGCAAGCACTGTGTAGACAGGCTCCAGGTGCTTTTACAAGATGTCATGGAAGTCCGTCCGCATCAGGTCTCCATCCATGTCACAGCAATCAAAATCTGCCCACTCTGCTTCTGGGCTCCCACCAGTGGGGCTGCAGCCATGGGAACTTAAAGAGGATAAAACAGAGGAAATCCATGCTGTCTGAAGCAGAAAGCCTTTGAGACACTGAAGGAACTGCCAGGAGTTTCGTGTGTGACCAGCACACTTTTAAACAACAGACACAGTGCAAATGCACCTTCAGGCCAGTGTGGCCCAAGAAATCATGTGGCCAATTTCAAATATGTAATCTCTGACTTCAGCAAGACTTCTCACATGCTTAATATTTCAGACATGTTCTAAGTGTGCGCCAATGTCACAAAACTGTGACAGCTTGACTTCTCATGTATGGCTGGTTTGTGACAGGAGTGTCAGAATGGCCAAGTATTTGAAGACACCTTGTTATATAACACAAGACACCTTGTATTTAGGAAGAATTTCTTTGCAGAGAGGGTGGTCAAGCACTGGAAGGGGCTACCCAGGGAAGTGGTGGAGTCCCTGCCCGCAGAGGTATTTGAGAGATGTGTCGATGTGGCGCTAAGGGACATGGTTTAGTGATGGGACTTTTTTAGTCAGGTTGATGTTTGGACTTAATGATCCTGAAGGTCTTTTCCAACGCTAATGATTCTACGATTCTATGACTCTACTTTTCCATCCCCTCTCCTCTGGGGGAAGGGAGACATCTCTCTCTAGAGAGGTGTGGGCTTATAGTCCGTATTTTAGTAGTCATTCAGATGCAGTCATAATCAGTGCACATACGCACTTTTTTCCCCCAATTTCTGTAGTTATACTTAATTTCTATACACATACAGAGAAACAGCAAAGTCACAGAAACACAGCACAGAGAAATAAATGAGTCACACAAAGCTGAAATAGTGTGGTCCTGAGCCTGCAATAAGAAGGCGCAACCAGCACAGAATTTCTCTGAGACTGCACATATGTTCTTTGCAAACCAGGATTTTAAATAGGGTGCAGTGGAAGAGGATATGGTGAAAGGAAAGACGTAAGGAAAAAAAAAATAGCACAAAATTAGTACAGCACAGAGATCACCGTATGCTAGCACAAACCAGAAGAGAGAGGAGTGTCACCATATGACAGCTACAAAAAGCATTGGGGAAAAAGTATGAACTTTCCAAAACCTGCAGACAGTGAAAGCGGCCACTTGAAATCACAGTTCAACACATAACGCAGTCAGCTGCCCAGTCAACATTGGGTTATAGTTGTGAATAGAAATGGACAAGAAACTGCACAGGAATATCCCATGCTAAAAATTTGTCATTTAATAGATAGCCTTGACAAATACAAAAATTCTGTAAACTAGTATGAGAATCTGGATTTATAACGGGGAAGCAATGAGCTAAAACAATCTTATCCTGATGAAGCTTTCACTAGCTGTAAAAGCAAAATGAACTTAATGGTAATAACTGTTGGCCAGGACCCTGTTGTACGAGACATGCTGTGGACAAAGGCTCTCAAAGCGCAGTGCCTCAGAGAGTTTACACCCTAAAGAACATAAGATAGATGTTAGAAATCAGTCTGTGACCCGCTGAAATTAACACAAGGTTTGCACTGATTTCAGTGAAGCTGGGTATCAGCCAGGCTCTCCAAGCAGTGTAAGAATGACGTTAACAGACCTGAAGGCCAGATGAAACCATTATGTTTCCTAGTCTTGTCTTTCTCTTTAGTGCAAAATTTAGGATTTCCCTAAATCCTTTACTTAAAATCCATTAGCTGCATTGACCTAATGCTTAACTTTTAGACTAGTGTCCGTTTTTATCACCTCCACTTTTAACGGTAAAAAACTCACTAAGTTCCTTAGGCCTGTTTAACAAAGGTTCCCGTTTCCGTCTTGAGATCAACCAGTGGTTTGTCCATTTAATGCATGACTTTGGCATCTCTTTAGCTGTTCAGTCAAAATGTTAAGCTAGGTTATGTGCCATACAGATATCTACATGTATTACATTTACATCATTCCCTTGCCAACAAAATTTATGATCTGTAAAAAAAGAAAAACTGAGAAAGCATTGTGGGTTTTTTTTTTTCCTTAAGTCCATTCTAATTGCATTGATCCTGCAAGTCAAGAGCCAAAAATGGGTTCAACTTTACAAAAGGCCAAGCAACCTGCAAATCAGCGTTAGTCCTTGAGGCCTCAGAAGGCCATTTAACAGTTATGGTATCTCCTACCAACTACTAATGAAATATAGCAAAATTGACCAAAAGCCTTTTTTCACTCCCAGGTGCCAAAGATCTCTATTGTCAAATTAGCAGGGTGCAGGAAGAAATTACCAGACAGCCTTTTAACCCTGCATGTGCGAGGTTCAGAAAGCTGTTGGGAAAGTCAGTCACTCTGACTCTCAGAGTGCCAGCAGTGACAATGGAGCCCTGGAGGGTTTGCCTAGGACAAAAGTTACAGAAGAGGACGTTCCAGAGCAAGGGAGAGCTGGGGAAAAAAAAGAAAAAAAAAAAAGAAAACTGAGACTGGAAATTGTGTGGAGTCAAAGTGACTCAATAAAAAAATAAAATGTATCTTGATAAAAGATAAAAAATAATAAAATTTCAGAACTCAGAAAAAGCTTCAAATTAGTTGTGTGGCATTTGATTCCACATGACAGCATAGATTCAGATTCGGAGGATGAGCTGGCAATGCTGGATATGCCTAAACCATGCAATTAAACAGTGCAATGCTTTGTGGACTGTCTTTCAAGCCGAGAAATCCATCTCAGATTGAATTAACGGCAACTCCAATCTTTTTGTCTAGTGGGGGGACTCAGTAGGATATTTGTAATAGACTTAGGTTTGTGTGTGCATGAATGTCTATCTTATAACACAAAGGAAGTTTAAGAATATAGTAGCATACAAAGTAAGAATATTATAGAGCATTTATTAGCAAGATAACACTAACAAAATGAGAAGAGTTAGTTGCTGTGTCTTGGAAAATAGGAAAAAAAAAAAAGAAAAACCAGCCATTACAGCAAAAGATCGTGTAACTTTCTGTTACCTGCTCCTTTTTTGCTCAGCCAAGGTTGCCTCATGCATATCTTTACAAGCTTGGGAATACCCAACAATATCCCCTCTGAGAGCCGTTGAGTAGGCACATGAACACACAGCAACTTTGCAATACATTTGCTGAACTGGTTTTTCAACATACACACACACACACAAAATCTTTTTCATTCAACTTCATTGTTAAATGGAGTTTTGAAGTTACAGTATAAAACCTCACTGCTTACTTCACTAAAGAAATCACAGGACAGCCAGGGTCTCAGGACCACCTAGTTTTCTCCCATACACGGCTTCAGCCCAAGCTGCATGTAACTCAGCAGTTTTGGAGGTAGCTGAGAAAATCCTCACTGAGGGCTACATTTCAAGCACAAATACACATCCTGTCCCAGTGCATGACCCCTGTGCTGCTGTGCAGTGGGACTGTGCAGCTGTTAGGTTGTGCACTGTCCTTGCTTTGCGCAAGGGGAAGTATGACTGAGAAAGATTTTACTCAAGAACCCCATTGTTTCCAGTTCAAGAGCTGCTCCTGGATTTGTTCAGTTACAGCAGCTGTATCAAGACAAAGCAGTTGAATTGTGATAAGCGTGCGCGATGCACCTATGAGGACAAGGGGGATGTTCTGCATGATGTTTTGTCCAAGCATGCTTCTCTTCTACCCTTTCCTGAGACTAGGCTTCACCAAGTTCTCTTAACAGCTAAGTGTTAAAAGGAAAATTTCATTAGAACAAGGTGAAATGTTTTTATAAAACTCAAAAAAATAGTATCAAATTTTATCTAATAACTTTATGGTTGAAATAAACCAGGTAGGCAGAAAAGTAGAAATGCAAATCAGCTCACAGAATAAGGGATAAGAAGGTTTTTTGCCAGAAGGGGATCATGCCAGGAAGCGGAGAATACATTTAACAACAGACAGATGTGTGCTACAGCTCAGGATTCGTACAGTTTAAGAGGTAGAATTCAGGTAGAGATTGGACACAGTATTAGGCAAAAATTTAGGAAAGATGTTAAAAGCAATGCAAACTCTATCCCCAACCTATTCAAAGTAAAGACTTTCCATCAAACATTGGACATGAATACAGTCAGCCTTAAGATGTGAAAAAAAAGATTCAGCTCAGCTGAAGAATGAGACCAACAAAAGAAAGGAGAAGCCTAAATAATCCCTGGATAAATGCCTTAGCAGTGTGGCAAAAGACTGAGAAATCATTCATTTGTAGTCCCTGTGCCCAAGCATCATTCAGAAACAGTGCACCCTGCCTTCCACCGGAGTCGGTAGCCTGAACAATAAATGAAGCAGGTGAATCTTGGAGAGGCTGTGACTCACACACTCTCCATGTGTGGCTGGGGACTTGGCTCACATGTGCTCCTGAGCCTAACATTGAGGCAAAATGCTCCCACCTTTCTGCCTCGCTATCCACCATCACACTGGATCTGTACACATCTGTACTAGCGCTCGTGGGAGCTTCTTGCTGTCCTTGTTTCTTGTGTGCCAGTCGTAGCACATCTCCTCAAGCAGCTTATCTTCTCAGTGAACTGCTGGAAGTCCTTGATCTACATGAAGAGTATCAGCAGTATCAGGAGTTCAGCACAGTCTCCATGACTTCATTTAGAATGAAATACCGGACCCTTACACTAACGTATTACCCATGGAGTCAGGTAATAGTTGACTAGTGTGTTTCAATAACTATTCTAAATATTATTACACAAGTATAAGAGCATAAGGTAAGCATAAGGTAAGCATAAGGTAAGCAAGTTATTTTCTGCCCTTTTTCCCTAAGATAGTAGCTCCTGTATTAAAAGAAGAGGGCTTTGAAGATTGTCGTTATTTTCCCTTTGTGCAGCTTGTGGTGCACATCTGAATTTCAAAACAACCTCTTATGCAGCTATTTATAAATAACCTTTCCTTTGCCATCATCTTGGTCAAAATGAAGTCCTTTCACATGTTAATGTTTTCTCTTTGTGGATATTTTACATTTCTTTGCAGAGGTATTGTATCATAGATTAATATGTTGTCGTTTCCTCGAAATGCCTATAGCAGCTGCTATAATGTGTTAGAGAATCATAAACAGGTAGTATCCAGCCTGCCACAAAAACACCAGCACTGTCATGGAAAATGAACATGCAGAAGGCCCTACACAAGGGATCTGGATTCCTACCAGCACGGTGTTATATGGTGTGTTGGTGACACGTTGGCTGACCATTTAGGACAGCCATCGTTTAGTCACAGTCGGTGAGTGTAGTGCCCAACTGTCACGTGTTGCTGCTTCTCCTTTTTGTTGCAAGTCACCAGGGGCACAGGAACATTCCAGTGTAAAAGGCAAAGGATTTGGAGGGAAATGGTGAAGTGGCAGGATGTCTGGAGCTGCGGGGGGGTCTTGGGCCCTGCTTTTGTGTGCAAGTAGTATGATAGAGAGGACTGAGACTGGCAGACAAGAGCATGTGTGGTAAAAGTGAAGGATGGAACAGATGGAAGACCCCTCTTCAGTCCAGAGGTTTGGCTTCCTGCAGTTTTTTTTTAACAAAGGTTTCTTGTGGCATTAAAACTGAAGCTGACCTGGCCAAGGCAAAGGCCAGGGGTGAGGGATCACGTGAGCCACTAGCAATACTGTAGTAATACTATGGAGTTGGTAACACCTTCGAGATCACACATCAGACCTGTGTGAATGTACATTCATTGTAAGAGTAGTGCTAAAGATAGGATTCTGAACTGGGACTTCAACACTGGACTGAATATTTCTGTGTGCAGCAGTGAGGGCTGTAGAAATCAAACAGATCCCAGAATCTACTCTGTGAGGTGCAGATCTTGCCCGTACAGCAGAATCTTTCCCCCAACAGAAACCCTCCATGACCATGGTGGTTGTCGTCCATCCATCCTGACAGCCCCAAGGAAGGAACCTGAACCAGTTTCCTTCTTGTGAATAAGAAGACACAGAACAAGACAAATGCCTGTATGTATTATTACAAGACTGGAAGGTAGACATAATGTTTGCCACATTCCAGGGAGCCAGCAGATGCTTTTGTACAGTTGGGAAGTATTTCTATGGTATTGCTCCTCGCCCAGAATGGTGATTGTGCTGGGAATCATTTCTAGTAACACACTGTTCATGCGTGTGTATAAATATTCCCTGTCTGGGGCCAGCTCATCACACAAGATGACAATCCATGCTTCCCTTCTCCCTGCCTTCCCCTCCCTCCTCTCATCTCTACCAGCACAGCAAATTCCAATAATAAACCCATCACTGTGAGAGCCAGGTGTCATCCAAGTTCATTTGCTGTGGAGTTTGATCTATCCTCTGCTTTAAGATACAGGTTTCAGAGTATTTTATGAGATGTGCTTCACAGCTATGTATCATGCAAGGCATTCTGCAGCATTTTATGAGCTATGTTTTATAAAATTTTATCCAATATTATGTAGAATATTCTAGCAGTAAGCTCTTTTTTAGGGGAGCAGTTCCAGTACAAGCTTGCATACGTATGAAATTGCACAGAGAAAATCAGAATGTCCTCAAAACACCGTTAACACTTAACCTTCCAGAAGACCTTTGCTGGGCTATTTATTTTGTGATGGAGCTTGTGCAGTCCATAGGAAAGATAAAATGGAATTTAAGGCACAGAGACTCCTTTGCTATGGCTGTTTAGCTTTACAAAGCAGAGATGCCTTGGCTCATTCAGTGTCTTCTGCACTGCGGAGTAGCTCAGGAAGGACCACGTGCTGAACAGCATCACCTCATTCCTCACTGGGCTCCCCTCTGCTTTCCTGAATAAGCATCCTCTTTGTTTCCAGGTCTCCCCAGCCGCTATACATCCTCCATGTGGTGGACTGACAGTACAGGTGCAGTTCCTATTCTGCATTTGCAATTATTTGTCTTCCCCAGTGCCCAACTTGCTGTGCTAGGCAAAGCACATCGCATGCTGCAAGGTCCCATGGACCTGCAATCCACAACCACCCCTTCATCTTTCAGACAACCCCGAAGTACCAAAGGGCTAACTCCAGCAGGGATCAGGGCATCAAACGGTTAACAACCCCCAGTGGTGGCAGGAAATTAAGAAGAGGCACCTGAGAACTGTGGGAACTGTTTTATTGCCATGAAAACGGAAAAAAAAAAAATTGTTAGTTTTCTCAACTTGTATCTAAACCCATGCACAGGTAAGATGCATATCAGCTTTTCAAGGCCAAGGGAGGGAAGGGGAGGATGCAGGAAGACCCCCTTGCAGTCACCCAAACAAGGCCAGGTGCTGAGGAGCAGAAGCACTTCTCAGGTCTGAGGAGGAACAACTGATTTAACAGCACCAGAAGTGATGAACCAGCCCCTTGCCATGAGCAAGGAGGCCACCAAGGGAGAAGGAGGAGCAGAGGCAGCTCCTGGAGATCAGCGAGAAGGCCACCACCGCCTCTGTGCTCTAGTTCCTGCATGCTCGTCCGTGTGTGGGACTTCAAGTGTCGCGTATGACAGGACAGGGTGCTGCTGGAGGGGAAGCTGCTCCTCAGCAAAGCAAGCAGCATTCAAGTCAGGTTTAATCTGAACCAGGGAAAGGAGTCCCTACACAGCCGGGCACCTGGGACACAGCGCATGTCCGCCTGCCACGAGGGGTCACTTTCTGTGCAGCTTAATGGAAGAGACGGCCCAGTCCCATTTCACAAAGTCACTATGAAATATTAACTTTGTGTTTAATTTTTTAAGTCGCTTGCCATTTGTTTAATGGAAGCTGAAACACTGCCACGACTGTTGAGCCCAGGAGCAGTGTTGCCTTGCCAGATCTTTTTGGATTTACAGAAAATGGCAAATTTCATACCTGCATTAAAGAAGCAAAAATAAAATTGAACACAGCATTTGCGTTTACAGCAAGAAAATGCAGATCACCAAACTCAGCATGAAAGTTATGTAAGGTACTAATAATCTACACTTGCACACTGCTGGTGTTGTATCATGCCGGCTGTTTTGAAGGAAGTGCACTCTTTAGAATTCCTGCAAAGGAAATTTCCTTTCCTTTGGAAAGCTGAAAAATATAATTGATATACTCCAAAAGAAAACCAAAGAAAAAGAAAGCCAAATAAGAAGAAATACAAGACAGAATTTTCTTCCATTAATCAAGGGAAAACAAAAAAAAACAAAGCAAGCAAGCAAAAAAACTACTTCAGGCTAGTTTTTGATAATTTATTCCTAAACTGCTTTCTGTCTGTTGTTTTTAGAATTCCTGATTTGGTAGCTTTTTTTCTCAGGCATCCACTGCTATACATTACTTGATTATGTCCTTGAAAACAAGAAAAACCTCAAGTAATACATTCTTCTATTGGAAGACAATAACAAACCAAACTTTCTTTTCTAACAGCAGAGGATCATAAACTATATAACAAGAACCCTAAAATAAAAATTGCACAGCATTAAATGTAGGGTTTAGGTAGTCATCTTTTTTCAAGCAGAGATCTGCTCTAAGATCTGCTGTGCTTACAGAGATTTGAGCAATTGTGAGCTTTGCTTATTTTCACAATCCCTGCAAATGTCAGGAGAAATTGTCACTGAGATAGCAGAAGTCTGAGGAAAGCATTTGAAGAAAACTGTCTCTCATTTATTAATATAAAAAAAGTGATCCTGATGGCTTAAATAAAAGAACAACCCTGGCAACTGCTGAGCTCTTGCAACCACTATTTTAAATCAAAGAGGAAGAAAAAACCTTATATATAAACTCAGTCACAAGCAGGAATCTGTAAAGTCAGGAATGAGAATGGAGTAAAAGAATAACACGGCTCTTGGAAAGAAAGGCAAGAAGGAATGTGTCACTGTTACCAATGAGGACGAGTACATGATATCACGGTTTTCCGAGTACACTAATGGAGAGCTAATGCTGATTTAGATAGGACAATCATTCCAGTACGTTTAGGCTTCTGTTGTTTACTGTTCTCTGTTTTATATGAGTATTTAACCCTCATTAGGTTTTTTGATTGTGTGCCAGTAGTCACCAATACAAAATACATGGACAGTATATTTCGGGAGTATAGCCCGTCTGCTAGGTCTGCTGATTAACCTAAGGGTCCTAGAGAATAGCTGTGATTTTTATCAGAGAGAAGTTCAGTGCCCAGGCCAGCACTGGATCAGAGCACTAACACTTGCTTCCTCTTTGTTGCTGCAGAAGTCTTCCCAGTGTCCCTAATACTGTAGGGCCATTCCTCGCTCCAGCTAAGACAGAAACAGAAGGGACAGTCATCAAAAATGTCCCGAGGAGGTGACCAATGAGGAGCACCCAACATGGCACTTCAAGGGCCATAGGTGGCCCAAAACCCTGCTCCTCTTGGGAGCTGGGCACACACATTGGCTTGGAGCCTACAGCTCAGGAGAGAGGCTTCAAGAAGTGATCTGGCATTAAATGGTCATTGGACAAGGTGTCCACAGAGACCTTGGCACAAGACTGAGACCCCAAGACCTCACTTTCCTGGACCAACCAGCCTGCGATACCAGGCTTTGGTCTTGCTCCTTTTCCTTTCTGTCTATGAATCTTTAATTTTACTAGGTGTCTAGGCATCTTGGAGGGCTGATGAAGGAGATTCCATGGATGATTTAGGAGGAAAAACACCCCAGTTCTGGATCCTCATCAGGCTTCGGGCTATTCAGATCAGGTCAATGTGCGGAGACATGGGAAGCTTTGAAGTAAATAAGTTGGGTACCCAGAGAGTTTAGATACTTTCAGGATGAGGGAATTACAGAAGAGTTTTGAGTTGTAATTTTGGTTTTATGTGCCTAATCTCTGCTTAAATTCAGGTGTCTTCAAATTTTTGAAATCTAATTTGAAACACACAGCTGCGAGCTCTTTCCTCACTGTCAGCTGAAAAGCAAGGGCTCTGGGAAGTTGTCTGGGGAAAGGTAAATCTTTTCTATCACACTGAGCTACTGTAGATGCCAAATAGAATGAGGCAGCTTTAAAGGATTCTCCCAAGTCAGCTCAGAAGAAGTGATTATGTAGGATTTATGAACCAGCTTCTCATAAATTTAATAATGACTTACCATTTCCTCCGCTTGCTAAATTGCTTAGCACTGATTTTGATGCTCTGATAAAGCAGCATAAATACAAAGCTGCGTGATTTTCCTTGAGATGGTATTTTATTTTCTGGAGATAGTTCAGATCTCTGATGTCAGAATGAAGGAAAATAATGCTTGCATAACAGAAGGTAGAAATATGGCATATTCAAGAAATATCTTTAAACTGATGTTCTCAGAGCTGTTTCAAATGAATCCGGATTTCTCCCCTAACCCACATGAAAACTCAGGAAGACAGGCAAAACGCCCTGAGCATACGCCCCGATTAGGCAGTCTCTTTAATGTGAAAGAATTTAGGGAGGCATCGCCTCCAAACTGTTCTGTCTGCTGTCCTCATCGTGTTTAGCGTGACCGCACTTCATCTGTGTCATTGCAAAAACAGGCAGTTTAGCTTAATGAAGTTTGCTAAACTGAACTGACTCACTTTGCACAGGAGCAGACAAGTGCTCTGGATTCACCTGGGTGGAGACTGGCAGAGCAGAGAAGGAAATGGGTTCTGGTACCATCTGGCCCACCTGACCACAGTCTAAATTCTCTGCTCCAATATTTTTCCAAACTTACTGCCATGGCAACTGGACAAATGTGTGGTTCATCAAGATGTAAAATACCGATACAGGCAAAATATATCAACGTGCTGAGGTCTTAACAGAAATAATTAGGAAAGGAATAGTGATTACTAGGAAAGAAGAAAAAAAAAAACCAACCTGTTCTGTTCCTGACCAGCACTATGTTGGAGGGTAAACATCCTGAATCCCATTGAGGTTATCTAAAAACCACTGAACAAACCATTTTCAGGATCTTTTTTCAGCTTCTTCTTTCAAACAGTAGCACTAGAATATCTTGGCACAGTTCAAAACATACAGATGAAATTTGGGTTTTCCTGTGAAATGTGTTGTGGGAGAATGACCTGGTAAGTTTGCATGCTTACTGTCTTTTATTAAATCAATATCAGATTCACTAAATGACAAATTCAAAGATCTGTACCAACCAACAGTCTAGCTGGGCTCTGAAATAGTATACTGACTATACCTTCATTAGTAATAAAAACGTAGTTTGAATGCAAGAGGTGGCCTGTCGATATTGCGTTAGAGAGATCAGGAGCTCTCCAGCATGCATTTTCACCTGTGAACAAAACAGGTTGGTGCACGGCAAACCCTGTTCTTTATTAGAACCTAAACACAAGTATTTTATCAAGCAACTATGTCTCATGGGAACAGCTCATTTAAATTAGAAGTAAATATGTGAGAATAGTTTTAAATTTTAAAACCTATCACATTAATATAAACAAATTTATCTTATTCTCTGAATAGCCGTTATCTGCACAGACTTATACAAGAAGGAACAGGAAGAGTAAATTATTCCTTTATTTATTAGAAAACCTTTGCCACGTATCAAGTCAAAAATGTTGTCAGTTTTACATCTTAAAACAAACTTTTCTGGGACCATCATATTATTAAACAAATAATTTTGCATGTAAAGATAGCACCCTACGGAATATGTGCATCATTGCTGTTTGGGGCGTTATAAACACTTTGTGTGAGCAGTGCTAACACAATAGAAGAGAAATCACAATTCATTACTAGATTCATAAGACGTGGGATTTACCAGTGGATTCATTCAATGTTTTGACTTTCTCCCTGGAAAACTGTAGGTGAAAGGAAACTTGCTCATAATTACTAATCAAAACTCTGTCCAGGAGCTGCTTTCTAAATGAGCTTAGGTAGGACAGTGTTGCTTATTAAGACCAGAGATTTCAAGTGTTGCTTTTTACCTTTGAAAAACTGCAACAGAAAATCTGCCTTCCTTTGCTTTGTTTTACACTGCTTTTTAACATTTTCTTTCTGCATCCTTAGAAAGAAAGGAACTCTTTTTCTTTTTAATGCTCACATCTTCCCCCATTCTTCCATACTTTGTCATCTCCTAAAATTCTTCGGCTTACAGTTCAAGTAAGCCCCTAGGTTTGCCTGTGTTGTCCCTCATCCCTCCAGTTCTGTGTGCTGTCGGGGCTACCCTGGAGTGCCATGTGACTGGAGCTGCTGGAAAGACACTCTACCCTCCACGGCCGCCGATGCAAAACTTCCGTCACTTATGAGAGAAATCTTGGCTAAGTTGCATATATCAGAGCTCCACAGTAGACTCAGCCTTCTATTTTGTCGCAGTCTATTTGCCATATGTCATGTCAAATGTTATCCTTCAGAAGAAAAAAAGTTCATTGCAAGAACTATAGCAACCAAAAACTAGGAAACAGCCCTACAAAAAACAAAGCATGCAGCTCACTACCTGTTCAGATCACTGTGTATCTAGAAAAGGGGAACAAACATGGTAGTAAAGAAAACAGGTTCTCATTTCAGGGCCAGGAAGAAATTGTTACATTCAGTCAAGAGTGAAAAATCTTTTAAATTTTGAAAAATCATCTTATAATGTCGTTTCTTAGATATGACAAATTCCTGGCCTGCAGCAATCACTAAAGGCCTAACACATTTCCAAAGGAAAAGGATATTAGCTGCAGCACTATATCAATCCCAAAACACGTAGAGCATTTCTGCCAGTTCATAATGTCTCTGGCATTTTGGTCTGGAAAACTTAATTTTCACTCTGTGTGAGGACCCCAAAGGGAGCTTTATTCTTTATTTTTCTCTCTCTCTCTTATGCTAAAAAAAAAGGTGGGGAGGTGGGGGTAGCAGTCTGGCTGTTGTTGTACATTCATTTTCCAGGAGTATCTTCTGATCCATACTAGAAGCATGACCCAGCATAGTGTTATATGAGCATTTTAACTTTTTATTAAGTTCAGAGTGCCTATATCCCTCTTGTCAGAAGTACTTCCATTCTCCAGGTGGTTTTTTTCTTTTTTTTTTTTTTAGGATGGATGCTGGTCACAGAGAAAAGTGCATATTTCCATTAAATCCCACTGCATTTAAAATCCTCGTGACCGCTATTCCCGTTGCTGCCTGACGGCATCAATCAACAAGATCTTACCACTTTCCTCATCTTTTCTTTTATTCACAAAACCTTCGTAACAGAGCGCCTTACACAAAAACAAAAGGCAGGGTTTATAGCCTGTTATTATTTACCCAGAACTGAAAGAAGTTGTGGGATGAATGAGAGGACTGTGAAGTTCTTTCCTGTAATGCTGGACTCTTAGCGTCTCTCTTCTGCTCCTGCCCTGTTCCTTCTCCTCTGTAGATCTTCCTTGGTACGCTTGCTTTTCCAATAGGAATACCTATTGGGAATGGCTGTTCAAGGAAAAAGAGAAGAAGAAAAACTAGTGAGAAGTTAATCTTTGTATTCATTAATTTTGTTGTTACAAAAGAAGATGAACACTTCATTTAAGCACTTTTTAGCTGTAATCCTAGCACTTCCATCTGCTCATTATGTTTTTAAGACCACATGAATAATATTGCATGAAATTCATTGCCAGGAAAGCACACAAAAATTGAAGGAGCAGCAAGAAAAAGGGTTAGTGCACAACAGTGATTTACTTATGAAGAAAGATTAATAACTAAACTCAGGAGCCCAGCTGAAGGGAAATAATTGGAAAGGCTCTCAAAGGACCCTGTGGAAACTGGCTTAAATCTCTGACTGTGAAAGTCCTTACTCATTTCTATTTAGTCCTCATCCAAGAAAAGTTCCAGTTAAAAATTAAACAGGCGGAAAGTGGCTACAAATATTTTCCAGATCTGAATATCAAGAAAGGCTTTATATAGCTAAAGTGAGCAGTGGCCTTCGGTGGCAAACAGCCTGAAAGTAGAACTGCACATAGGTAAACGGCTTCTCTTGGAAGCTTCAGTGGCTACCTCTGAACCAGAAAAGCAGCTGCGATCTGTACATTGGTCCTGAAGATAAACTGTCAGAAGGGAGAGGAACACACTCAGGGCCTGGGCATCCTTTGGAATGGTGCTTGTTGGTACAGGCCAAAACGTGCCAGGGTGCACACCGCTGTGTACAGTGTGGATGATGGCACACCTCTGCTTAAGCCATTGCTCTCATCCTAGTTAGTTTGCACGTAAACATGTAAACAAGGTCCAATATGACATCCCACCAGTCACACAGTATCATACTGTTGGCAGCAGGGCTTCGCTTCTGCTAAGGAAAATAGAAAAAAATTACTATTAAGCACAGAATATAAAAAAATCTTCAGTGAAATCCTGAAGGAAACATGCCCTCCATTCATTCCTCACTGTTATCAGACAATCTCAAAAAGCAAAAATGAGCAAGTACATAACAGTGTTTAAAATATATTTACTAATATCAATGTATATAAACATCTTAAGGGAAGGTGTCAAGATGACGGGGCCAGACTCTCCTCAGTGCTGCCCAGTGACAGAACAAGAGGCAATGGGCACAAGCTGAAACACAAGAAATTCCATATGAATATGAGGAAAAACTTCTTTACTGTGGGTGACAGAGCTCTGGAAAAGGTTGGCCCAGAGAGGTTGTGGAGTCTCCTTCTCTGGAGTTATACAAAACCTGCCTGGATGTGATCCTGTGCAACATAATCCAGGTGACCCTGCTTGGTAGGGAGGTTGGACCAGATGATCTCCAGAGGTCCCTTCCAACCTCAACCATTCTTCAATTATGTGATTCTGTGATTCTGTTATCCTTCTGTATGACATATTCAAAAGACAGAGAATTTTCCTTTTCTGATTCCTCTCTTATTTTGAATTTATTAACTAGATCTTTGCTGTTTGGTTCTCCAGAAATGTAGAGATTACACCATTACAGAACAACATAGCTCTGTAAGTTACAAACATAAATTAACAGTCTTGGATTCTCTTGCAAAAATGCAGACTTCCATAACTCAGAAATTATTTCTCCTCTAAACCATTCATTGTGACAGGATCCTGAAGAAAAAAAAAGCAAAACAAAATATTATCACATGGGCATTATTATTACCCAAACTTTCATTACAAATAGCACTGGGGGATTTCAGAAATTTCATAGGAAGGCTGGCCTTTGATTTTCTTTTTTCTTTTTTTTTTTCCTCCTGTTTTTCTTTAGCTTTTTCATTAATGGAACACATTGGGATAATGTAGTCTTTTTTATAAGCCACCAAGATACAGACTGCTTTAAAAACAGCACTGCCAACTATTATCCACAACAAAACACTGTTAAAGGAGGTTTTATCTCTTCCCAGAGAATTACATAACAGTTATGGATTTCTCTCATGAGAGATACAAACCTGTAAGCATGACGCAGAGTCTGGGGAATGAACGTTATATATTCAAGCAGAACTCTTTGTACACATACATTTAATTATAAAAATAGCTATACCTTTTTTAAGTCTACAGCAGCAGTCATTCTATCCAGAAAGTTTTTTTGTGTTAAAGTTGCTTTTTTTCCCATCAGACACAGAAAAGAGAAAGGGAGAGGGAAAGGAAAGGAAAGGAAAGGAAAGGGAGAGGGAAAGGAAAGGAAAGGAAAGGAAAGGAAAGGAAAGGAAAGGAAAGGAAAGGAAAGGAAAGGAAAGGAAAGGAAAGGAAAGGAAAGGAAAGGAAAGGACACAAGTTTTTAATGCTCTGGAACAGTATGGTTAAGTTAAAGTGACCCTGATCCTACAGATGAGGTCATCATTTTGTAAAGGAAAGATACGCCAGATGCTGCAAAAATTTTGTGGTCTTAGGGAGAAAGAGGAATAGGAAAGAGACCGCTCTTACAGTCTCTTCTGGCTGCTGACAATTTCTGGGGAAAGGCTAACCTTGCAACACCAAAGAAAGCATTTTTTAATTTGCTTTTAAAAATGAATCTAACAGGCTTTTGAGTACCAAATAGATGCCTGTAAAGAACACTACCTACAAAACTATAGGTAAGGGCTTGTCAGAACATACTTACTACCTATTTTCTTGCAACCTCAAGATAGAAACTGACTGCTCTTTGAAAGAAAGCCTAGCATTCCTATAATAACAAGTTTCCAAGAGCTTACACAAGAGATCACAAAACCACACAAGAAAACTCTCAGCAATGTGCCCGATGTCAGCTTGCTCATGGCAAAAGTAACACATTGATTAACAGCCCTCAAGAACACCAGCCCCAGTTCATATCCATACGCCCTTGAATCAAGTTCATCTCCCTAGTGCCTGATCAAGAGAAAATGCTCTTGTTTGTGAAACATGCTGTACTTAGCATTTTGATGCAGCACAAGCTGATGTCGCTGTGACATACTGACAAAGCCCGTTTAGATAGTTTGAGGAAATTTAGGCTGGCTGCATTAATATCAGGATAAGTGGCCTTACACTACACACAACGCTCTTAAAGCATTTCTAGCCTGAGCATGTGAAAAGCAGAAACATACACATTAAGAATTTGATTAAATCCAATAACAGTTGATCATTTGCTATTTGATATAGTGATTCTGGCTTCTGTTTTAAATCCCCTGTGCCCTGAGGGAAAGCTGAAACAATTTCTGTCTTGTTTCTTGCAGACAAAAGATTGAGAAGATGCTGAGAGACTACAAAAAGCTACGAAAAGAAGAAACAGTAGCCAAGGCACAAAAAAAGTCATTGCTGAACTTTTTTTAAAGGAATTTCATTATAGAGCTCTATACGGAGGACTGTATGGACTATAGAGGATTGTAGACTTTATGACATTACTAAATGTGTTTGCTTCTCCTCCACTTTTTATAAACAGATCTTTTTTAGTAGGATTTTATGATATCTATTTCAAAGCATCTGTTCTGCACACTGCATCAAGTCTTTATCAGGTTTTGGTTAATGAAAAGGTTGTGTTGGTTTTTAGATTCTTCTGAAGCCTTTAATAGGGAGCAGTCCTATGTCAGAGCTTTGAATTAGACGCAAAGAACTTGTCTTGCCTCCTAAAGCTCTGATAATGTTGAACACGTTTTCCAAGCATAGTTCAACATCATAATGGTATGGTTTATACTGGCAGATTTCCAAGTCAAAACACTGTATCTGTCCTGGGCAAGGAGATCTATCCTACTATCCTCAAGTTTTCTGAAAGCCTGTCTTCTAGACAATGATTAAGTATGCTGTAATACAAAGTTCTTTTAACAGCCCTCATCTCCC
>VXAL01006430.1:235432-256884 GCA_013399475.1 Chauna torquata
CCCGTCCTCCCCGTCCTCCCTCGGAGGCGGCCGTGGGCTCGCACCGGCGCTGCCGCGACCCGCGCGGCGCGGGCGAACCGCACCTGAGGAGGGCGCCGGGCCCGGCCCTCCGCAGGCCGCGTCTCCTTGGGCTGTGCTCTGCGCTGAGGCCAGGAGGCTTTTTTATTTATTTACTTTTAATGTAGAATTTTAAAGTAATCAAACCCAGACTCTCCCCCCTTCCCCAATTACTGATTTCGTAGCGAGATACGGGAAAACAATGCGGAGTAGGTGATGAATCTCACAGATAGTAGAAGGAAGTGTAGTGCAATCTGCAGTCATAGGACTATGTATTGCAAAAGTAGAAAAACACCAAGTTTTTCGATTCAAGCTAATTTTTCACACACACCCCTTTTTTTTTTACCTTAATGACAAGTAAGACTCATTGACCTTAATTATTCCCTAGGTCTAGTACTCAGGCAGGTGACATGGGAGCAATTCCTGCCTAGTAGAAATATTTTATCCATATATTGTTTGAAAAACTGCTAAATTCAGCTAGGTAGCGAGAGGAAAATAAATAGAAAAGTTGTCATAGGCCAAAGATCTGCTGATACTGCAGTCTAGTGAGAGGGAGGTCCTGCTGAACGTAGGTGCTTGCTTTGTCCTGGTGACAGTGTTTGGTCACTGGGCACGGGCTGAGGAACGGTGCGTTACTGAGCGCGCGAGGGAGAGACGATGGAGAGGGGAGGCAAACCAGATCATGCAAAATGTTGCAGGTTATTATTTTGAAGCTGTTAGTTGCTTATTAATTTCGGCTGTTTCAGTTGCAGGAAGTGCTT
Source organism: Chauna torquata (assembly GCA_013399475.1). Lineage (NCBI taxonomy): Eukaryota > Metazoa > Chordata > Aves > Anseriformes > Anhimidae > Chauna > Chauna torquata. The sequence continues at coordinate 236,251 of VXAL01006430.1, forward strand.
GGTATACATATGTATCCAAAGAGCATGCAGGCACCATGATACAATACTTTGTGACAAAATTGTTCAGAATCGAATTGCAAACTATCTTGGTACGAATGGTGTAAAATTAAACTGTACGTTAGTGTTTTTAACTGATTTAATAAATATTCATACACAAATTTAATTTTGTAGTTCTCACACCTAGAGAAGCCAATTTAGTACTTGCCTCTGAGGTTGGTTTTGCTTTTGTTTTTAAATACTACTGAAAAGACTGACATTAGGAATTTTACGAAAACTCATGCTTCTTTACCTTTGTTACTGTAACAAGTTTTATACAAAATATAAAAATAAGCTTTGGAAAAACAAAACTCTTCCATTTAAACCAAACTTTTATTCTTTACAGCTAGCAATAACAGTGGTTTTATTTTTCTTTTTAATGTTTCAGTTGTCATACAAGAGAACTCCAGAAAGGAATATGAAGTAGTTGGACGTTTTCCATTAGTTGGCCCTTGGTGGATAGTTAATGTTAAAGCTAAAAAAGTGGGGTCAAAGTATTTTGTGCAAGGATATCCATCATATTTTCTTCGGACTGATGTAGAAGAAAACAGCCGACAAGTCTTTTCGCTCTTTCTTAAGGAATGTGGAGTTCCTGAGTATTTTAAAGGAAAGTTTTTCTCTTGGCTTCCTACTGAGTCTGCACTGAGTTTTGGAAATCTTGAAGAAAAACTAAAACAATTCCAAGTTTCACACCTACCAGCAGGGAAGAAACAAGGAGACATCAAGGATTTTGATATCTTACACTACGTTTTGAAATCATGTAGGTATATCATGTACTGTTTTGATAGTTTTATAAGCTAATGAGTTATGTCTTTAAGATATTTTGTCCAAACTGACGTCTTCAGTGAAGTGTATGTTCAAATGAATTTTGAATGTGCAAAGATTCTTGCATATTTTTAAATTTGAGGACAGTAGGACAACTAACCACTTAAAAATGGGCATACAGTTACAAACATATAAGGACTTTCCTGAAATTTGTAGGCTTACTAAAGTAGAATTATCTGTGCTACAGGTGCAAAGATACTGGTGCTAGCTTTCTATGGTTTATTCTGATATAATAAGACTTACTAAAATGCGTTCAGAACTGCTTAAACATGATGGTTATGGGTTTTAGGGCAAATATGTATTCAGAAACAGCTATTTCTTTGTGGTGCAAAGAACGGCTAATACCTCAGCTCAGTCCAGATCCGCTGCACTGAATAGGCTAGCTGTCTAAGTGCATTTGAATCCTGCCCATCCGCAGGTTGGTGTGGCTGGGGAGCACAGTGCGGAAACTGGAGTGGAGACAGTCCACAACAGGATCCTCAGCAGTCCTGAACTATGTTGGTGTGAATACATGCGTGTTAGTGATTGGATCAGGAGTGTGCTTTTGAAGCAAACACCCATCTCGTCCTCGGTTGTGCTTTGATTCCCATTGTGGTGCAATCTCTGAGAGTATGGGCTGTACTCCTGCTGGATGAAACTAGCCAGAAGACATGTTCCAGTTGCACACGTAAAGCACTCCAACCACTAACGGGCATTCAGTGTGGGGGACCAGACTGTAGCTGGTTTGAGCAAAATACACTGAAATACGGAAAGTCGAGGCATCCGCGGCATGTCCTCAGCACTAGCTCCTTTGTTTTGCTCTAATGATCTGTTTCTGTTACGCCACATTACTGTTGTAGTCAGAGGCAGTCCTGGCCTGGTGCTGTACGGAACCATTTAGGTATTAGCAGTACCACGGGACTCAGCTCTCCGAATTGGAGGAGGTCTTAAAAATTCAGCAGCAGCTGTGCAGAAATTTGTACAGTTGGGCTGGGTCTATCTGCCACTATGTGCAAGTCAATGAAGTCTTCCAGTGCTTGGTTTACTGGGCAGTGTCAGGTCAAAAGATGGAGGTGACTGTTTTGGAGGTCAGGTCATGTCTGACAGTAGAGTTCAAAGCTTCTGCTAGACTTGAGCTGACTTTCCCTCCAAATTGCATGTGTAAGGACAACAAAATTTTCACAATTCTATGAACTTCAGGCTTTTTATTCCATTTTTGTAATGGTAGAAAAGTTCTTAGCACTACTTACAGACTTCAGATCTTTTCACGACCACAAAGGGACTGGACTGTTTGGTGGCAGGAACTCTGATCTAGTTTGCTGCATGAGTTTTAATGGGATATATGGATCATTTCTGGTTGTCTAATATATTCATACGTATTCAGTGAAGAATATTGCACAGCGTGCTGAAGTATCCCGTTCTTTGTTCTTGTAGTTGGCAGATTTTTTCCTAATATCTAGCTTAAATTACTTTGCTGCAAATTAAACTTTCTTTTCTCTCTATCATTGGGCAATAGAAACAACTACGCACACCCCTGTATGCTGTGTTGCTGCTATTACTGTTATCACTTTTTTTGGTTGTCGATTATATGTCTTGAACTTGAGCAGTTTGCTTTTTAAGCCGTGAAGATATTTTTATCCAACAGTAGTGTGTGTTGTTTCTCCTCTTGAAAATTAATCATTTGCTTCAAAGGGAAAACATTTCACCTTTGCATGTCTGTGAGTAAGACAGTTATAAGAAAAAGTACTTAACCAAGAAAAACTGGAGTTTTAAATTTGGAGTTCTGAGGTTTCCTTAACACTTCATTAAAAATTGCATTTTTTTTTTTCTTGCCAAGAGATAAAACTTGTGAAAGTCTCACGTTCTTCTAGAATTTGTTTTTATAGTGAGGTATAGAAGAAATGAGTTTCATTATTCCCCTTTTGCAGATCCCGAGACTGGTACACACAGAGGGAAAGCGGTAGCTTAGGTTTGGGGTCATTGAGAAAGCCAGTGGGGAGCACTGTTTTCCTAAGTTCCTGTGCTGATCTGATATTACAGATTAAGAAGCCTGTTTGTGTTTTTGTTTTATTTTATTTTTTTTGTTTGTTTGTTTTAATTTGTTTTTTAAATGTTCTTCTGTATATCTGTATGAAAATTATCTTGAGAAAAGGGAGACAGGCGTGGTGAGGTCTGAACTGACTTTCTACAACATGCTGTTGCATATGCAGTTTAAACTAAATGTATAATATATATTTTCCAAATGAGTACATTTAGTTGCAGTTTTTATCTGTTCACATTTTTTTTTTTTCCAAGGCAGTTCAGGGAAAACAAACTTAAAAAGAATTTGAAAAGGATTACAAAGAGTAGGAAATAAGAAGTGCTTTGGATATAGGGGAGATAGAAGGATAAAAGCCAGAGACAGTTTCAATTGCCTTTACAAATGTTTTTGTATATTGCTTAAAGCTTTCATGGTTTATGGTGCATACAGTTGCAGGCAAGGCAGTATTGGTAGCTCTGACTTTTCCGATGATACTGGAGTTCTTGCCAACTCTTCTGCCACGCCATTTTTGCTGTCTTTTGGATATGGTGTGTTTGCAAAGAAAGACTGAAAACGATGATACGGATGGTGAGACAGTACATTTTCAAGATGAGGTGCTAACAAAATTGGATGAGATATTAAAGAATGAACCATGGAAACTTGGATTCAGCAGGGTAAGTAATGTTAAGCAGGGTAAAAAATTTGTTTGCTGTGTATGTTTGATCTTCATTAGAATACAGTGCTGTTTTGATTACATTCAGTTTATTACCTGGGCATTTGTATGAGGTAAGCTTAGTTCATTTTGAACTGGATGATTTACTGGGCTCAGTTTTAGTATATATATATTTTTTCAGTTGGTCTACAGTTAATCTCTCAAAAGATTTTAGATGTGGTTGTGTTACAACCTTTTGTTTAGTCTTTTCAATAAGGAATAGAAAATTAAATACTTGAGGTAATTGGGCCAAAATTAAAGAAAGCTAATTTAAAACTCTCAATTCTGCTTTTCATCTTTATACCAGCAAATGAGATTTTCTGTTCTTTATGCATAGAGCAGGACCTCTGCTTTCATAGCAAGGTAGATAAGTTATGCTATAAGAGGTCATCTGGTCTAGTGGTACTCTTTTTTTTTTTTTGTCCCAAAAATGGGACTTGTGGTTGCAGCTTACCTTCTTGTTTTCCTTTGCTAATACCAGCTACACTTGCTGTGCAACTTTGCTGCTGCACCTCACCTTAGTACACATGTACCTCAAATGTGAGCTAAAGCCTAATAGTTCAGCAATGAGATGAGTTAATCCCTCTGCTTCAGCCCTGCAGTGCTTTTACTGACAGATGTTCTGACTCGTCTTTAGAGACCTCCAATTTCAGAGACTCAGCAATCTATCCAATCTATTCCAGTGTGTCACATCCTTTCCTTTAAAAAGCTTTTCCTGATGTCTAGTTGGACTATTCCTTGATGCAAGTTAAACTTATTTCTCTTGTTCTGTATACCAAGGATTTGCATTCTTACTGCAGTTTTCTACTGCTTGAAGACTCTCTTTAGCTTTCTCTTCTCAAGTTCAGCAAGTCTAATTAATTTAACTATTAAATTAACTGTTTTCTTTAGTCTCTGTAAAGGTCATGTGTTCCTTGAAGTATCATGAAGTTCAACATCCGATGCAGTATTCTGGTTAATGCCTTACCTGTGCTCTGTTTCTACATCTTGTTTGCATCTTTACTTGAAGTCATACTACTTACATGCACATAAGTTCTCTATAATAGCCAGTTTCTGTTCAAGGATTTTGATTTTTAAAGTTTCGTGTTTACACAGAAGGGTGACAGAGAGGAATTATCATTCCATCTTTTTTTTTGAAATATTTTGCTTTCGTATAGCTTGAAAATCATTATGTATGGTGTGAAAAATACATGTGTTTTTATAGACTTCCACTCTTTGAATTGCAATTTATATTTACTCAGAGGAATGTTATTCAGCAAGAGGGAAAATAATCTCTCTGAAATAAATATGTTTGTTTTTATTCTTTTTTGGGGAGAAGATTACCTATAGTGAACTGAAACTTTCTTACTGTGAGGCAACATGGGAAGCCTTCCGTCAGTGCGAACGTCTCCTCAGGAAGATTCCTGACTTGCAGAAGAATGCATTAATTCTGTATGACAAACTCAAGAAACAATGTAGAGAAATGGGACACACTTACGAAGATCAAGATGAATTAATTCATTTTGTATCTAAAGATGTGTCCATTGAGCATGCCTGGCAATCTCTTGAATTTTTGAAAGATGAGAATATAGTGATTAGGGAGAAAAAACTAGTGTTTCTGCCTCATCTTTACAAATCTGAAAAAGACATTGCAATGTGTATAGGTGATCTTCTGTCAAACTGCTCATGGCAACTAGATGTTGATGTGAGAAAGATACTTAACACTTTCGAGACGTCAAGAGAAATGGTAGATAATAAAATGAATGCTATCCAGGCTCATGAAATGGAACATTTGAAGGAAGATAATCCAGGCAATCAGAAATGTGAAAATCACTTCCCTGGAAGGGAAGTGGAGTCTACATCTGGTACCCAAAGTAAAGCAGAGATAGATACAGATCAGGTCATTGCTATGGAAAAGATTTGTTCTAATCCTGTCACAATCATAAGTGGAAAAGGAGGTTGCGGGAAGAGTACAATTGTTAGCTGCCTTTTTCGTTACTTAAAGCAGATAGAAAAAGAAGTGGAAGCGGCTTCTAAGGTCTTTGAAGAAGACCTGGATGCATCTGAGGAATGGGATACCTTTGATCATCATTGGGAATCAGACAATACATGCACAAAAAATCTATTGAATGTTCTATTTACTGCACCTACAGGAAGGGCAGCGAGCCTTTTGAGTGAAAAAACTAGGCTTCCTGCATACACTCTGCATCAGGTAAGGATTTTTTTTTTTTTTGTGTGTGTGTGTGTGTTATAAATCTCCTTTTGGCACTGTTCATTCTTGTTTTGGAAAAAAGCTTGTTGCTGAAGTTTACTTACAGCATTTTTGTGTATTAATGATAATCCTTAGGTACAGCTTGTCAACATTTGAAAATCAGCATTACATTGTGGGGAATCATAAATCAGTCATTTGAAATACATTATTTGCTGTTACTTTGGTTTCTTTTTTCACTTTTATGCGCCTCAAATTTGTGCCTTTCTAGAGCATCTGGTCTTTTTAGCTCCTCAGGTTTTTTTGTACTCTGAGTAATCTGCAGCAGATATAAGAGCAGAAATACCTCCTTAAATGGCAGAGCTGTTTTCCAGTGCCTTGTTGCATAGCAATCATATTGATACCTGCACATATGTGAAGATACCTGTAGCCTGGGGTTGAATAATGAGATGAATTTTATTCACACAGTTTTCCTACCTACAGTTAAATACTGTACAATTTTTATTTTTATTTTTTTGTTATTTTTTTTAGAAAAAAAGTATAAAGCCCATTGTTTGTTGATAAACTTAAGTCTCTGTTGTCCTAGGTGGCAGAAAGCGCCAAGAAGATGTTGGAGGTGTGGAATAACCTGTATAATTAAAAACTATAATAACACAGAAAATACATTAGACTTATTTTATCTGTTGGGAACTGGGTAGTTGCCTGTTTCCCTTCTCTGTGCAGTGTTGGAGGTTTATTAGTGTGCATAAGCAGTTGTAGGAGGAGGTATTCTGTTACTGAGCAACCTATATCCTGACCTTATATCCTTTAGGATCCCTGCAGAAAAAAAATGAAAGAGCTGTGCTCTTCGGCCTGCCAGTTGTTTTTCAGGATTGTTGGAGTAATCATTTTCTGTAGCTTTAAGTGAAAGCAAATAGAGCAAGGTGTGACTTGAGCAGCAAGGACTTGTCCTGTGTCCAGCACTGCTGTGTCCCACAGTGGGAGGAGGACATATAACCTGGTTAATTTAACAATTGGGATAATCACGGAAATAGATTTAAGGGTTTCATGCATACAGAAGGAATACTGTGTATTTTGAGTAAGAGCAAGTTCTTCCCATATCATATGGTGGAACAACTGCATACTTGCTTCAGAATTTTATAGGTAGAAATTCTCAAAATGCCCATGCTGATCTTCCTGTGTTAAGGGTCCGTATTTGACAATGCGTTTCTGTGCTTTAATGCAAGTAAGTGTTGATAATCTCAGCTAGCAATGTGTTCACTGAGGAAGCAAATAAGACTAGTTGAGTTTTTTGAGTCTTACAGGTTTAAGTTCAGAATTTCAGATAATAGTTCTAAATACAACATTAGAAGATACCCTACTATGGCTATCTATAAGAGCTGTTCACAGCTGATTAGTGTCAGAACTTGACTTATTTCCATTTGTTTCTAGATCATCTATAGTTTTAAATCATGGAGGCAGACTGAACAAGAAGTACCATGGAAGTTTTCTACTGTGACAGTTCTGATTGTGGATGAAGGAAGCTTGGTGTCTGTACACATTCTTAGTTTGGTTTTAAAACTCTTATGTGAGCATGCCCAGCTTGCCAAACTTATTATTCTAGGTAAGTGGAAAAATAAACAATTAGGATTATACAATATTTAATAATACACAATATATATTGTAAGCATCAGAGCTGCCACTGGTCTTGCTGAGTCTTTAAAAACCCCAGAAGGTTACATTGTTCTGTACTGGGATATTTCTGCTTATGCATCAAGTCTTAGAATGACTGGACTATTCAACAGTTTTCCGTCTCAGCTGTCAGTATGAAAGTGTCAGTATCTCTGTTATCTGTTTAGTAGTGTTTTGTCTGATTCTGAAAGTATTATGACTTCCATGTGGTAGCTTATTACATCTTGCAACTGGGAAACTTTTCAAATTTCCTTAAATTTAAAGAAGCTAGTGTTAGCATATGAATCAGACATTAGAAGACTGGCTCCATGGGGTTCTTAATGCTCAGATCAACTTGTTTTAATTCAGAAGGAAAACAAGCATAAAATGACAACTTTCTGCTTTCTTAGAGGTTTGTTTTTGGCATGCCATTTATAGCATTCATTTTTAAATATGTAACTTTCAAAATGTGTTTGGATGAGATGTGATCACTCTGTTTACGATGCAGAGTGATTTGCACCTGCTAGTTAGGCATTACTGAGTGAGAAATATGAAAGATTTAAACTACACTACAGTTTGATTCCCCAGACAAAGTTTCTTAGGTTCTTGAAAGTTTCATTTCACATGAATTGTATTGAGGAAGCATGTGATTCCTAAGTCTCATACTAGGTGGAGGGTTGAGTATTTGTTAATTTCAGTGGTTGTTTTTTTCCAAGACAGGTGTGTGGGGTTTTTTTTTTTGTTTCTTTTGTTTGTTTGTTTCCAAGTGTTCTGCTGTTGCTCCTCACAAATACTAATTTGCATTCTGTGTAGGTGATACTAGACAGCTACCAAGCATAGACCCCGGAAATATGCTAGCTGATATCTTTGAGAGTCTAAAATCAAGAGGCTTTTCTGTGGAACTGCGAACTAATCACCGAGCTGAATCACAACTAATTGTAGATAATGCGACAAGGTAGGATTTCCTTATGTGTGTAAGGAGCATTCTTGCAGTAGACATGGTCCTTTACCTGCAAAATGGCAGCGCATCAAGATTTGAATCTATAGTACTGCTTCAGTTACAGTTTCTTATTCAAAATCAGTAGCGCTGCTTGCAGTCAGTATGTATTGTATTGTATGTGAGCAAAAAATTATAAAAGACGAACTTCAGGCTGATGGAATCCTTTAACTAGAAACACTTTTTCTTTTCTTTTTTCCCTCCACTGCTCTGGTCAAGAATTTCACAGCGGAAGCTTCCAGAATTTGATGCTATGCTGAAAGTTTCCAGTTGGAATAAAGAACTGACAATGCCAAGCCCTGAGAAGAAATTCATTTTTATCGCTTTGCCTTCCGGTGGGGGTTGCGACAGTACGTGTGTACATTCAGTTTGTGCTCTTGACTTTCCCTTTGGTAAAGCATAGACTGTCTGGCTGGAATTAACATTCTGGGTAGATTTGGGGTCTTTTTTGTTTTGTTTGTGCTATAAATTTAAATGCCAGATTCATCCTTTGAATTTTGCTGGAGGTAAGTGCACACAGCAAGACCCGTAGGTACAAAGGGTGCGCTGTAGAGCTCCAGCTCACCAGTTACATTTTGAAATGGGTGTGATACAGCTTATACCAGTGCCATCAAATACGATCATCTTTTTATGCTGTGGCTGGAGCTGTCAAACCTCAAAAGATTACATTTTTCACAAGTGAAGCATATGAGTAAACACCAGCTGTAACAGAGCGGTTTGTTGGGACATGCATATGCTCCCAACTCTAAAATCAAGTTAAGAAGTTGGAAGCAAAAGGGACACCAGTATTTCATTCAAAGTGTTTTGGGGTCAGGGTAGTTCATTGTTTTTTGTTTTTTGTTTTTTTTGGACCCTTACTGGATAAGTGGATTGAGGGGCCTCCCCTTTATATGCATCAATGTAATTTGTTAAAAAAAAAAAAAGAAAAATAGTGTGAATATTATAACCTCATCTCACTCTAGTAAATTACTCAGTTAACAAAACACTGAAAATGGATTTCTTCTCTGAAATCTAAATGTATAGTTCTGTGGTTTAAAAATGTTATATCCATCCCTCTTTTATGTGCTGTATCAAAACCTTATTTTGCGTGAAATACAATCTGTGCAGCTGTTTATTAGAGAAATAAGAATTTTTCTCCTTCTATATCACTCTTGTCTCCCATTTTGACAGTGGGATAACTGCACAATGCTTTTTTTGGGGGGGGGGGGGGGGGTGGGCAGGTGTATATGTGTGTGTATATATGTATATATTTAGACAAGTTGAAGTGGCATTGAAGCAGGAAATAAGCAAAAGTGATTTCATACTGAATTCTGTTTTTCTTTCTTAAATTGTTTGTTCTTCACCTTTTTTATGCCTTATCTTTTATGTCTTCTAAATTAGATTTGCAAACTGCCATAAAAGCTTTACTTAAAGAAGGTCCAGGACTGCAGGATGCCAGACAATCACAGTTCATTGCTTTCAGAAGGTAAAAGAGCATGTAGGCAGACGTTGGAAAATCTTTGCTAGCAGCCATGATCTAAAAATAGTTGAATGTGTTGAGCCGGAGAGACTAGTGACAATATCATAAAAATTACTAGAGAGAAAAACAGGCCAGGTGTCTTTTCCTAAGACTTCTGTTTGCACCCAGTCTCTTCATGGAGAGTTGCTAGGTTTTTTTAAAAGCTTAATGTTATTTTTCACTATACTTTTTGCCTTTGCGTTTATGCTCATCTGTACTGTTTATGTTAAGTAAAGAAAGGATGGACGTAAGTGGTGAGTTTTTGTAGTAGATTCTCTGAGAGCCTGTGCTATGGTGTTGGCAACAAGGCAGAGTTCTTCAAAAGCAACAGGTGAGGGCTTGACTCCAGGAGGAACCCACAAAACACAAAGTAATGTACCTTAATCTGATGGGAGAGAGTTCAGGTGACATCATGTGTTCCATGTTCAACTGTATCCCATCATAGCAGAGATGAATTTCAGGATGCATGATGGGAACATACAACATACTCTTTATGCATGCTTCTGTGACAGGTGAGCATTGGTCAAATGACAGAAGATGTGATGAGGGCCAGATTTAGTCATATAATCCGGTGTGCATTAGTGCTCCTGCTAAGCAGTGGTCAGTGCCTACATTTTGGATATTTGGAAGCACAGTACTGGTCATTTAAGAAGGAAGGAGTGGGATGGATGGCTCTAACACATTCTCAGGAAAGACTGACTTACATATCAAGCAGCAATAATGTGAACCATCACAGAGCATCAGTAGTATAGATGGTCTCACAGAAACACTGAAATGATAAAGGCCAGGTTGGATGGGGCTTTGGGCAACCTGGTCTAGGTGTCCCTGCCCGTGGTGGGGGGGTTGGAACTAGATGGTCTTTAAGGTCCCTTCCAACCCAAACCATTCTATTATTCTATGATAAATGTAATGTCCAATAGTACCAACAGTCCATAATGTTACACTTCTGCAGAAAAGAGTACTTAAAAGAAGAAAAACTCTTCTGCTTCTACTCATGAAGTACCTTATCTCAGCAATTAAAAACACTATTTGCAGGTTACCAGTGTGCAAATAAACTGATTTAAAAATTTTAGTTAGTGGATTGAGAGAAGCCTTGAAGAGAAGGATTTGGGAGTGTTGGTTGATGAGAAGATGCAACATGAGCTGGCAATGTGTGCTTGCAGCCCAGAAAGCCAACCGTATCCTGGGCTGCATCAGAAGAAGCATGGCCAGCAGGTCGAGGGAGGTGATTCTCCCCCTTTGCTCTGCTCTCATGAGGCCCCACCCGCAGTACTGCATTTGGCTCTGGGGCCCCCAGCACAAGAAGGACATGGACCTGCTGGAGCGAGCCCAGAGGAGGGCCACGAGGATGATCAGAGGGCTGGAGCACCTCTCCTATGGAGACAGGCTGAGAGCTGGGGTTGTTCAGCCTGGAGAAGAGGAGGCTCCGGGGAGACCTCATAGCGGCCTTCCAGTACCTAAAGGGGGCCTACAGGAAAGCTGGGGAGGGACTCTTTATCAGGGAGTGCAGTGACAGGACAAGGGGTAAAGGCTTTAAACTAAAAGAGGGTAGGGTTAGATTGGATATGAGGAAGAAATTCTTCACTATGAGGGTGGTGAGGCACTGGAACAGGTTGCCCACAGCAGCTGTGGATGCCCCATCCCTGGAGGTGTTCAATGCCAGGTGGGATGGGGCTTTGAGCAACCTGGTCTAGTGGGTGGCATCCCTGCCCATGGCAGGGGGGTTGGAACTAGATGGTCTTTAAGGTCCCTTCCAAGCCAAACCATTCTGTGATTCACCTATTTGTTGTGAATATTGAATAACTCTGAAATCAGTTTTATTTCTCCAATGTGCATTCAGGTCCAATGCTATTATTAATTATTTCCATGGAAAATTTCTTCTATAATATATTTTTAAGTACTTAATCTGCATTTACATTTAAAATTCCAGGTCTTTAAAAAGCAAGTATATAAAATGACCAGCTTTTCTGTCTAGTTATAAAACATCCACAGACAAAAAAGATTTTATCCAGGCCTTAGTTGTTCTTTAGTTTTGTTTTTAATCTTAAAAGTAAATCCAGCTAATCTGGGCATGCATCACAGACATTGCTTTCTATCATATTTAAACAAAATTGTTCCTTTACTGCTTTATCTTCAAAACTCTGAATTAATGATTTTTTTCAGTCATTGGTGGAAGATCATCACAGCTAAGACGGGCTTTTTCCATTGTTTTTTAATTATAATGCTGATGTGGCATTGCATGTAATTGTTTTATGTTTCATATTCTTTAAGTACATCATGATTTTGTCCATGTTCTTGTTTTGTATGATTTAGGCAAGATTGTGATCTCATAAATGAACTTTGCTGTCAACACTATTCAAACCATTTAACCAGGTAAGCTAGTGTTTTGCAATTTTTACCTTGATGAATCTCACTTTGTTTTTGAAAGTGTTATAACCAGGCTGACAATATAAAATAAAATTGTAAAACTTTTTTTTTTTTTTTTAAACAGATCATCTAGATCTGGTTATTTATGGTAGGGGTCATTATTACAATAATCTTTCTTTGATGGGTCCTTTAATTTCATCCTGGACTTTGAACAGAGATAAGATAAATTCTTTGCCTTTCATTTAAATTGTCAGTATATGAATTCTGAGATTTTGAGTGATTGCTAAATAATTCAAATTGACATAAAAGCAACTTAAGAAAAAAAATAAAGTTAATTATTTTTCCCATTGTGTTCTTTCTAAATAGATTCTGAAATATTTCTGTAAGCAGCATTTTGGTGCTTCCATGTTACTGTTTTTTTTTCCCAGAAAGTTTTACAGAAGTTCAAGACGCACCTTTTAGATGTAAGTTGCCTTAACTGTTTTGAATATAGTTAAGATTTTTTTTTTTCTGGCCCAAGTACAAGGGAAAGAAGAGAAATACTGAGTGATGGTAAATACATATGTAGTAAATACATTTCTCAGTTTTTCTTTCTCTGACCTAGGGACCATAAAAGACGACTTTTATTTCAAGTTGATGACAAGATTTCCTGCACACGGAATACGTATCTCAAGGATCTCTTGCCAGACCATGGTTTTGGAGAGGATCCTGATCACCGTAAAAGCAGAAATGGAGAAACCACCCTCAGTACAGTGACTACTGAGGAGGGCAAACGACTGTGCAATGGAGATATATTTTTCATAACAGATGTAAGTCCTTGCTGCAGGAACTTGCACAAAAAAATAGTGGTAACTGATCCAGTCCTTTCTGAGTCCCCAGAACAAAGCAATTCTCACTTTAAAAGTTTAGTCCATAATAGATACCTAGCTGTTCTGATAAACTATCGTGTAGAAGGCTACCCTTTTACAAGAAAGAGGCAGACTTGCAATAGAGAATTAAAAATAAATCTCTGGGCATTTTTGTAAAATGTGTTTCAGGTGGTCTGCTCTTGTTCAGTGCTGTGAATTCCTTTTTTGTCTTAAATTCTATAAATACTCAAATGTATTGTAGATGAAATACATAATCTTTTGGTTGTAGGTAGAAAGATAGTCTTAAGTGAAGATTAAAGCTAATGTTGCAGCTTGAGTTCTCCCCCAGCAGAAAACTAAGCTGAAAATAAACCATACCAACACAAAACCCTGTATTTTTCTGGTCAACCCCTGAGTTGAGTTGACTCAGCAAAGGGTCCAGTGAAAATATCAGTATTTGTGCATCGGAAGCGGGGACTGTACAGGGTTGGTGGAAGAGAGTAGGCTTGTCTCCGTTTGTGGCAACAAATTGTTAAGTGGGCTCACTGGTAATATTTCGTCTTCTACTAGGATAATGTAAGTTTTCTGGGTGTTAAAACTTCCTTTTTTGGAATTTTTCATACTAAACAGGAGTCAGGGTAGGCCCTGTACAGTGAATATATTTTCCTCGAAGGTGGTCAGTGAAAGATAGTAATCTTTTGGGCTTATTATCTTCTGAAACCATTTCACTTCGTTGACATTGCAGCTAGTGTTAATTCCAGGGAAAGATAACATATAGACACCTGCAGAGGTGTAGACAATGATCAAACTGCTGATACAAGCGTACTGCTAAGTGTTGTTATGCTGTTTCTTTAGGATGTGGAAATTAATAAAGAGCGCTTATTGACCATCAGCAGCACATATGGCTCCACGTTCACTGTGAAGTATAAGGCTCTGAAGAAGCTCTGTCATATAAAACATGCATGGGCCAGAACTATTCACACATTTCAGGTAAAAACCAAAGCAAAACAAAGCTATCAGGTGATAAAACTTTCTCATGCCTTTATGTTGCTAATGCGCTCTTTTCACATGGAAGTATCAAAGCTCTCTTGAAACTAAAATTCCTCGAGTGCAGGATAGGAACTACTGTCGGGAGTGTCCCTATTTGTCTCCAACTTCTCTGTTGTTGTAAGCTGTCCTTTTTATTTTTTATTACTTACTGGAGATCTTAATTTGGTATGGAGTTCTTAAACATATTTCAGGGTTCTGAGGAAAAAACTGTTGTCTATGTGGTTGGCAATCCTGGCCGTCAGCACTGGCAGCACGTGTACACAGCCGTGACCAGAGGACGCTGCCGTGTCTATGTTATAGCTGAAGAGGCGCACCTCAGGAGAGCAGTCACTAACAAGAACATTCCCAGAAAAACTCGCTTACAGAGATTTTTGAGAGAGGCAATTGCAGAAACAAGCAACTGTCCAAAACAAATGTTCTCTACCCCGATGAAGAGCTGGCGAAGTCAAGAACTTGGGACACAATCCGTTTCTTTAACTCAAGATGCTCCTGACCCATCTGAACCTGGAACTGACTTGATTAAACAAAAAGAGTCAGCAGATCTCAATAAAGAGCAGACGGGTAATTCGCAGCAGAGAAGTCCCTATAAAAGACAGCGAAGTCATGCAGAGAATTCTGAGGATGCTATGAAAACATCCTCTGTAAGTATCTTCTTACTTTTTAAAGTATTTGAAATTTAAATATTTTAAAGTTTACAGCTTGAAACAGGTTTTTGCATTCTCTTTCACCACTGCAAGTGGCCTCGATACTGTTATGATTGTTTTATTATTATATTATTTTATAAGTCTCAAGATGACCAATGATTTGTGAAGCAGTCAAGTTTGGCAGGTATTTTCCCAGAGTAATATGTGATTAATAGGGAATAATCAGTTACAATTTCAGCAGTAGTAAATTTATTCGTCTTGTTACTAATCGTCACTAACTGATCTATTGGCTAGCTCAGACTGTATTCGCTTCTTTGTGCACTGAAGTCAACTTTTAGGAGCCGACCTGCTGTGAAACATTTACATACAATGTCTTCATTGAAGTAGATACCTTTTTATACAGTTAAACATGCTTGACAGATTTTTTATTCTTCTATCTAATTTCTGAGACCTGTCATGGGTAAAGAGCTTTTGCTTTCTGAAGCTGTTACTGTATTTCAGGTCTGGTTCAAACTCTGATGACATTTTTTTGTTTGTTTTGACAGCCAATAGTACAAGACTCCCCACTTGGGGCTTCCAGACTTAAGAGTCTAACTTTGGAACAAGTAACTCCTAGGAAGCTTTTCAAAAGCTAACAGACAATTAACTGTCCTCTTTATGAATACACCTGTTTCGTTCAAGATTTTTGGAATGGAGAAACTGGGTATGCAGATGATTTTCAAAAGCTTTCTGTAATTGCATTTTCTCTGAAGAAAAGCTTATTTTAAAGTAAGACTTATATTTTCAGTGATCTGTTTTTAGTAGAAGATTCCTTGGTGTATTAGTCAGCAAAAGTCGTATCATTCTTTTATTTTGGTGAAGAAAAAACTTACAGGTCTTTTAGGATCCAGAAGTTCCCTTGAATAATATATGGGAATTTTGTAGTTTAAATACTCTAGCCATACTAAGTTTTATCTGTCTCCTAATGCTGCAGCATTGGTTAGAATGTATTATTGATGTGTCTAAGTCGCAGTTTGCTCTTCAGCCAAAAAAATAGTTTACAAATAGGAATTTACATTTTTCTAATGTGGCAGAATTATGGGCATTAAGCTTTGAGGGATTATCAGTGATGATTAGTCTTGTTACATCAAGAAATGAAAGCTGCAATCATTGACATAGAAATTTTTTCCCACTTGAAAGCAATGCAAAACTTGCCATTGTTGCTCTACCCAATAAAGTTGTATGCTACTAATGATTTTGGAAACAAAAGCAACATTCCAAGTCAGAGTTCAAATAACACTGCTTTTGTGTGTGTGTGTGTATGGCATGATTTGATACACTGCAATTTTTGAGATTAAACAAGCTGAATGTTTACTCAAACTTCAGACAAATTGTATTAAAATTTGGAGGGCTTGCTTCCTTCTAACAAACTGTGGTTGTTTTTTTTTTTTTTTAACTCATACATCAGGAAAAAGTGTACCACGAATATAAACATAGTATTTTGTACTCAAACTGTCACGCTACATGAGGGAAAAATGCAAAACAGGAAAATGCTACCTCATTTTTAATGTGTTTAAATCACTGTTTATTTCAATTTATACAGGTTTTTTTCCATACAAATATTTGCAACAGTTTGAATTTCAAAAAAACATACATAGACGATAAATATCATGCTATTAAAGTATTAAATTTGTACAAAAATACTTTACAGTTTAATACTTATTTGTTACAAATAAAAATACATATTTAAGTGACTCATGGAATTTCTCTCTTTTTTTTTTTTTTTTCCCCCACATAATTCAGCATTGAATGTTATTCTGACCTTTTCTGGCAGTGCTGAAATATAAATCAGACATACTTGTGTGTGCAGGGCAGGTGAGCTTGTTCATGTATTGGAAACAGCAATAGGGATACAGTTAAACAGTTTAAATTGACCAGAAACAACTCTGTTAGGTGATTGCTTAGGTGTGGAGACTACAAATGTACAAATCCAGTATCTTTATATTCACCAAGAACAGTAATTACCAATAACAACTTGAATACTGGAATAAACCGAAGCAGCTGCTGGTGAGCATATAAAGCAACTGGCAGTATTTTATTGCTTGGGGGGAGAGGGGAGAGGAGAGAACTTGTGAATGTTTGTAAAATATATGTACAATTTTAAATTCTAAAAACATGTTGTAGGGGGTATGTTTATCATAAAGAAGGCTGAAAACAAAGCATATCAAATGGGACATTAGTCCCCTCAAGAAATTGTTTGATTTAAAAAGCTCATGTACGATAGTAGAAGTTTACAGGTTTATGGATCATTAAAGAGCTTTTGTATCAATCATCCACTGCTACAGTTAAAAAAAAAATCCACTTTCTTTTAAAACCTTTCTAGTTTGTCTAAACTCATTTCAATTTTACTCTTGTCAGTAATCCTCCTTCAGAGGTTTTTAATCCCACTAAAAAAATGTCTCTGCTTAAAAAGCCTTACATGTTGCAAGACCTATCATTAAATATTTCATTGCATAGGGCATAACATATGATCTAATAAGATATACCACAGTTGTTGGGGAGTAATGTTCACCACATGCTGCAGCTTCCTAGAAACGTTTTGTTAAAACATCTAAACCGTGCTTTGTCTGAAGATTATACCCTTCTTGCCAGCAGAATAAAGGTCCCCAAAATTATAGATCCAGACAGTTAACAACAAAACATGGCGCAGCACACCATTCTTCCCCAGCCATCAGATAGCAACTTGCTCATAAAATGTTTTTAAAAATCATGTAACCTGGACACCACTGTTAGGAGAAGTTGACTCCATGCTTTTTCCCTCAAACAGCAGCTGCTGATGAAGGGAAAGGAACATTTAAATCATGTTCAAACATCTCCCCAGTTTCTTGTTTGGGGAAAAAAAGGCCCTTACATACTGTTGCTAATGGTAGATTGTTTAGGACAGAGTGACTTAATGATGAATTAAACTTTTAAAAAAGTGACCATGAATTAATATAAGCATTGAGACAGACAGACTGACCCCCTGTGCTTTTTAGGGCTATATTGTGTCTGAGACTTATCCTCAGAGAAATCTTAATGGGATTTAGCACCATAATTGTCTTCATTACCAAATGTCCCACTAAAATGATTTTCTGCTATAATGTATTTGTAGGATCCCGTGTCTCTGTATTAACACTAGCATGTCCAGTCTGTGGAAAGAAGGCATTATTTTGATCACTCCATTCCCCGCTTGCTGAAGGCTGTTGGTCTGAGCTTCCTTTCTGAGATGCCAGTGGGTTTCTGCTAATAACCAGCTCCAGCTTATTGCCAGATTCTGCGATGAGGGGCACAACTAGACAGCAGTCAAAGTCTCTGGTGCGAACGTGGTTTACCTGAATGATTAGAAGATTGATCTTTGTTACTGCTTTAAGAAAAAGAAATAACAGGGCAAATAGATTCATCCTTGTGACTATGAAAGCTGATTTAAATATTCCAGGTAGAGAACAGCCCAATACAAGACATGGCTATTTAGCCATGGCATCTGGTCTGAAGACATCAGTGAAGTTTTCTACTCACTGTTTAACAGAATGTGGCTGAAGTGGGTTTACGTGCCCTGATGACAGCAGTTGCCAGTGGTCACAGTGCCTGTTCTATAAATGCTACTTAACAGCACATAATTTTTCTCACTTCCACAGTATTCACTAATTTAAATGCCATAGAAAACATCTAAAATTTCAGTTCAGGTTTTCTCTGGTATTAATTGATATATAAAACACTATTGGACTAGTTGACAAAAAAAAAAAAATTCCCTCACAGCTCAACTTGGCATTGCAATAAGTGTGGTGCTCAGTGAGTATTACACTATTACAACTATGGCAATCAACAACTTGGATTAAGCACAGAAACAATTTTCAAGTCTGCATCAAGAACAGCAAAAATTACAAATCTGTCTGGAAATACCTTGGGAAATTCTAAGTTTCCAGTAAGCATTTTTATGTCTCCTTTGAAGTTCTGAAATAAATAATTTGTTTTTATAAATGCGACTTTACAGAGAAAATCTAGTCTTAGTTCCACTGCATAAAAGCCCAAATCACCATGAGGTGCTGCCTTTTCTTATCTAGGCTCTGATTTACACGGCCTGTGGCACAGAGTAATCAGGATCTTCTTTTTTTCCTTCTTCCTGTCTCCCCCACGTCCTTTCTCAGCAGAAATAAAAATAACAATACTGCTCCTCACTGAAAATATAATAGGCAACGTAGAGAATAAGGTTGTTCCAAATAAGTGCTGGCACAACTTTATGCAGTTATCCGCACACACGTCTGTGTACACAGGTGATACCGAAACACCACGCAGTGCGGATCTTTTTACAAAGATTTTACAAATCTTTGTACAGCTCTGTATGTCACATCCATTCATGCTAAACCTGTGTGGTGCCAGAAACGTTACCTGTAACAGTCTGTCGTATGGTTTTAAACCACCCAGATCGCCAGGGCCAGCTGGTCGAATATTTTTAACGTACACTCCTTTTTCCAATAAACCATCTGAGACACTGAACCCAAAGTCTTCTCCATCAGAGTCCTTGTACAAAGTTACCTGTGGAGGTAATTTGACATGATGATAGGGTGGGGGAAAAAGCTTGTCCACATTTCTACAAGCACCAGGCAGGTCTCCTTCCCAGGTTTAATTCACATTAGAGTGATCACTTACCTACTATTCGGTACTTCTAGTATTACATGAGAGAGAACCCCCATTTTTACATCATATTAACGGTCTCAGAAGCCTCCTTGGTCTTCAGCAATAAGCAGCCCTCTTCACTTCTGCTTATCAGCTGGAAATGTATGTTTTCTATGATGTCACCTTTTGTGGTGTGATTTTTTTTTTGAGTCTTACTTTTTTGCTACCCTGTTCACTAGTTGCCAGGATACCTGAGTACAAGCATTAGCTTCGTCAGCCACTTAGGTTTTATTTTTCTTAAGTAAATTAGTAAATTCCTTTAATTTTAGGGTTTGGGGTTTAACAACATGTATTGTGATTCACCCATTCCATTTTAGACTCTGACAGCATAATTAATTGCCTCAAATCTAGTCTGAATCTAGTCTAAAATAGGCTGTAAAATCAGCTGAGCTCACTGTAAGCGACAGGTTCCTCCCCCCACCAAAAGATGAGGCTTCATGTGGCATAGATAAGAAATTAACTGAAAGCTACCCGTATAATCTCGCCATGGGGAACAGATTAATTAATTGCAGCCAACAGTCTCAGCTCAACTGCAAGGGTGTGAGTGCTGTTAACAAGACTTGGCATTTGGGGATTTCAACAGCGAAGGCTGATGTGCAGTAACAAAGACCCGGCCTAAACCAAACCATCACCTGTGTCATGTATTCCGAAACTGCCACAGGGCACAAATACCACTGGCACCTTAAGCCCTAGTGAGCCTCTTTTTTGGCCAGGCAATAGTCAACCCCGTAAGGCCCAATCTCAACAGTGCTCAGTATAAGAGTTACAATGCAACCTTTTAAGGAAGTACAAACACAGCTCCTACAGAAAGACCCTGCAGGAAGGGAATTCTGAACAAAAACGATTGTGTTAGTGCAGATGTGTTAGTTACATAGGCAAGAGACGGCCATTCAGAAGTAGGACATAGAAGTTAAAACTGTTAGGAGAAGGAGGTGTTTCCAAGCACACGGAGAATTAGTACTTTGCAGGTAGTTTTATGAGTTCAGGTATTTGATAGAAAAGGATTCAGAGACTTCTTTGTAGGTATGTGCCATGCTTAGGTTGTTTTTTTTTTTCTTTAGGGGTGCTTTTTTTCTTGTTTTTCTCTCACAACAGGATAGCAGACCAGTGGCTGTAGCGACAGCACCA
>VXAL01006430.1:257885-312142 GCA_013399475.1 Chauna torquata
ACAGGAGAGCAGACCAGCTGCTGTAGCGACAGCACCATTTTATCTGTAGAAGTGGATGGTGCATCGTTGGGCTGCTGTGAAAACATCTATCTCATGCTGTGGTAAGCACAAATCCCACACACAGTATTCATCCCTGACTTCACACCAGCTCCTCCTCTTCCCTTGCTTTTCTCCCTTCGTACAGTACAGTGAAGTAGAAAGCNTGACAGATTTGTGTGCTTTTACTGGCAAGAGTAAAAAAAGAATTAACACTATACTAAGATACAAATCCTATTTTAAATAACCTTTTTTTCCACACCATCACAAAAGATAGGAATGCTTCCTGTTAACTGCTTCTTGAAAACTCAATGTAAAAACACATTACAAGGCCTAAGAGGAGATGAGGCTTAAAATACTGTGCTGTTCTGGTACAGATGGCACAATTTTTTAAAAGGAGCTTCCCACTCAATCCTTTTCTTTTCCCCTTCCTCTTCCTTCAGGCACAGGAGTTAAGTGGAGGTGGATCCAACCTCAGATGAACTGCTAAATCTTATGAAACGGGACTCTCTGAAGTCATCTAGACTGTATTCTTGCCCTAAGGCAGGATCAGCTGCATCTAACCCATTTCTGAAAGACATTTGTCTGTCCTGCTTCTTAAAATCTCCAGTGATGGAGACTCCACAGTCTATTAAAGTAATCCCTTCCAGTGCTTCAGCTGTTTTCCCTATGTCTAAACTAAATCACCCTTGCTGAGACTTTAGCCTGCTGCTATCCACAAAAAAACAAGCAGATCACCTTATTGTCTCCTCTGCAGCTACATGAAACAAGGATTGTTTATCTCTGGACTCTGTTCAGTAGGACAACATCCTTCTTTATCTTTCAGACCCCACACTGGGCACTCTACTACAGTCAAGACCTTACCAAAGCCATGATAGAGTGGACAATAATTCTGCAGGCACTACAGGTGGTGGTCCCATTTACACGCTGTATGACAGTGTTGCTTTTTTTCCTATTCGTAGTAAGTGGTCTATTAGCAAACAAAATACATACGGCTTCTGTTCCACAGCTCTCCAGGAAGTGCCATGTTACATTAGCTCACCTTACCTTGTATGCTGTCTACAATGCCCAGGGAAAACCACAAGCTACTTCACAACCAGCTTGCGAGTCAAAAAATGGTGCACTGCACATGATAAGGGACATGGAAGTGAGTTTTCCTGTAAAGGTGAGAAACTGTGTTTGCAGGACAGTGGGAAGTACGGCAATACAGGGGCATGGAGGGAAGCAGAACTTGAGAATGTCTTTTATTGCCCCCTCCAATTGTTCAGGCTGTACTTCACTGATTTATACAGACTGGGCATTCTGGAAGGGAATTGGTCTCTACCTCATAATCAGAACTTTTATGTATCAAAATACTCTCATTTCTCTGGTTCTTCAGGTCTACAGACCATAAAAGATTTTTAAAAACTGTTTCCTTTATGGCTATATTTTCTTGACTTTTGGTTAATTTACGAGGAGCTTGGAAGTTAAAGAAACCGATATTTATTCATCAAAGGGATGAGGCTGCAGTTGAACATTGTTGTGAATTTGACAGTCATCACACTTTTTAGGTGCTAGGTCATCTGCAGAGAACTTTCTTTCATATTATAGGTTATAATTTTGGGGCTACTTTTTAGGGCAGTATATGTTTCTAAAAGAGAATCTCAGAGTAAAAATACTGCTATCTGAAATTCCCTGATTTTTATTTAATAATGGCTATGAGCAGAGCCTTACCACACAGGTTTCTTGTCTTCACTTGCCACTAATGCCGCCTATCAGAAGGGTATGAGACTGTAGGCAATTCATGCAACACCTAAATCATGCTATGTTTTATCTGCATTTCTGATCACAACAGTTTGGAAGTTTTGACCTCAAAAGCAAAATCTTGATAGTAGATGATTTGTTAGACTTTTAAATTTGCATCAGAAGCCTAAGGGAAAAAGAAAGCTGAAATGGAAATTTAATTCATATTTCATAAGCAATTAAATAGTTACAAATTTTAAACAGAGGCTTACAGGTTTTGAGTTTGTTTCTGTGTCTCTCCTCCCCCTCAAATCTATGGGAAAATGATTAATTTAAATTCATACATCTTGCATAGATTAGCTATTGAGATATTTTAATCAACGGTAATTTTAGGTTAATGCCTACTTGCAGCAATAATGTTGAAAAACTGTCTTACATCTAGTGCATATTTCTGCTCTCAGAGGAATGCTTGCTCTATGAAACTTTTAAAAATGGTCTGCTATGATTTTAAGGAAAATATTAATCTATATGCTTACCTAAGTAGATAAAATCAATTAAAGGCATTAATTAAATTTGGGTACTGATATAGCAATATGGTATCCAGCTAAATTAAATGTTACTGATTAAACCATCTAGAACAAATGTTTTAAGAGATCTGTATGACACTTACCTCAATCCTAGCTTCCTCAGCACAAAAACAGTCAAAATAAGTATTTTGTGAATGCAATGCATTGAAGCAAGAAATAGCGGTGAAGAATTCAGGTTAACTTGCTTCAAAGTTTGCAGCATTAAGCAAAGGAATTAAGCAAAGGACAAGCTGGTAACGTAATCTTCTCACCATGTTGTTCCCTTCGAGTTACTCATTTGTGTTTATAGACTGAGGAGTTTTATCCAGTCTTATTCTCTCTTACCATATACAGTCGGACTAGTTATTTATGCATTTCGTTTTTATGTGCGGCTTTTTCTTCAGTACAATGAAATATTCTAGCTCTCTCATGATCAGGTTATGAATACCAGTGGAACATCCACCTTGGTTGGCCCATTCCTCTGTAATCAAACTAAGGTATGAACTCTGATTTATAGGGCACCTAGGTCCTGACCAACACACACACAGACTCATTGCGCCGCGGTAGTAAACAAGCATCTGAACTGTCCTGCTGAAGAAACTGTGAAAACTCAGCAGTGCACAGTTAAGGACACGCTTGAATGTCTTGCTGAAGTAAGCCTTAGGCAAGCTTGTATTTCAAGGACTCTTAATACCATCATAGTTTTTCAAAGCAGTTATTATTTCATTTGTTGCTCTGTCAGTGGCCCAGCTAATTGAGGCATTTGCCTGCAGAGGGCAGAGCACATTAGCCAGCAAGACTTGTTGTGAAAAATACTTAAATCAAGGAATTTCTTTGACAGTGAATTCACAGCCATTCCCGTGGCACTGCAGCTGTTTTGGAAAACCCTGACTGGACAAGCTTTCCATAAGAAATAGAAACTGAACAGGTTATTCATGTTAAACTAGAAGTCTAACACAGAAATTAAGGAAGGGAGAGAAATTAACAGGCACATTGCTACACAAGAACCAGTAAGCAAACTAACCAATAAGATCTTAACTACGACAGGCCCAAAACCAGCCCATGATGCTTGGGTTAACCTGCATGTGTCATCCTAGGCGTATAAGCATACTTTGGTGAACCGGACCATAAGATCCAGTCACTGGTTTCTATTTTTCTTAAAAGACTGTAAGGATTGGAAAATATGGTACGGGTTCATCTTTTAGATTTTTAGAAAGGAAATTATGACAGAACAAACAGGATAAGCAAATGACATCACCAGCAGCCCATGGAAAAGCAAGTATATTGTCTGAACAAAAACTGAAAATTACTAAAATGGAAAGTCATGGCAATCTTAAAAAAAAAAAAAAGTCAAAAGAAATCCCTAGGACAGGGTATTTTTTTACTGCCCAGTACTTAAGAGCTAGCAGCTATAATACAACACCGACTCATTAGTAGAAATCTGATTCTTCATCTCCAACAAACGATTTGTTTTATCAATCATGAAAGGCTGGTTTTATAGTCCACAGAAGAAAACAGTATCTTTGCTGAACGTGAGCACACCATTGAATGCCTGCTGGCGTAGTTTCATCTTCTATCTCACATTTACTTTCCACTCAGGAAAACTGAGCATGGTAACCAACCCCATTAATCATTTCATATCAAGCTGGAAATATGAATAGCTTAAAACTATCACAACACATCCTATTGACTACTTACATTGGCAATTTATTCCTTGTCCAAAAATAAGATCCACTCTCCAATATCTTCTATAAACACTCATTTAGCACATACTCACTGAGACCTTACCTCACTAAACTAAACTGAGTGAACTATGAACTAAACTCAGACGTTGTGGATGCCCCATCCCTGGAAGTATTCAAGGCCAGGTTGGATGGGGCTTTGAGCAACCTGGTCTAGTGGAAGGTGTCCCTGCCCATAGCAGGGGGGTTGGAGCTAGATGGTCTTTAAGGTCGCTTCCAACCCAACCCATTCTGTGATTCTATGAAATCTGCAGGGACTAGAAAGCAAACCAACCCTTTTGAGAGTGACAACATGTAACCTCTTAAAGAAATTTCTCCATGCTTCTGTCTCCTCTCTGGGAAAATCTCAGACCTTTAAGAGGAAGATGGTGCAGGAGATGGGATGCTCATTCCCATCAAGGAGAAAAGAACAGCATTATAACATTCCCCAAAGTTTGGAATCTGGTTGCTGTTATGGTGTCATTGGACTTGAGACTCCAACCAGCATGGCGTTTGCTGTGCATATCTAAAGATAATTTATCCATTACTTCCCTGGGGTGTAGAGCCACCTTAATATCACTGTGTGATTTCAACAGTCTTGAGCAGTAAAAAGTTGCATAGACTGAAATTTTTTATCCTTTTTAGAGCAAAGGAATTATAAATAGAAGTGAAGCAATAGCTAATTTGAAATACATTCTATATTGTGTACATCGAGTATCATGTATTTGATTCAAAATGAATGTTAATTTGAAGAAAGACCAATGGGAGCCCCAAACCCTCCTGAGTAATTTTCTAAAGGAATGTATTTTCTAGAAATTAAACTTTGGTTTCTTAATGAACACATTTTGCAGAGATGAGTTATTGGTATTGTCAATTCAAATTACCAGTGGGTCCTCCTTGCAAAAGAGCAGTCCCTTTTGAGGAGTTGTTGTAAAAGCAAGTAGTAGACAAGGATGCATCTTATCCGTTTGTTTTCTCCATAAGGATATATCATTAATGTTTTTGTAAGAACTAATATGCATGGCCCCAGAATTACATCTGTGGAGTCATTATAAAAAGTGCTTACTGTATTGCCATACATAATTAGATTTCCTATGCTGAATATATTATTTCAAAACTGTCAGAAGAAAAATTACAGACCTTGTGTAACTCCACAGGAGTTGGTGACATGATTTCTTTCATTTCTTGCTTAATTTTTCTCATAACCATGGACTTTCTCCCCACATCTGATGGCAATGTGTTGCTACGAGTAGTTTGACTGTAATGTGGCCTTACAGTGCTTCTTTCCTGGAAGCTGGCTTGTCTTCCCAGCTGGCTACGAGGTTGTGGGTTTTCATGATTCAAACTCATTGTACTTCCTGACATAATTGTGGCCTAGAGCATTAATGAACAGGTTAATTTTTAACACAGAATGTGGGTTAAGTAAGTGGTTAATTCATAGCAGTAGGAAAAACTTCTCTATTCTTTGTTAAAACACAATCACTCAGGGCACAGCAAAAGGCAAGAGGACAGATGTTCAATCTGCTTGCAAGTCACCATAAAATAAAGGACCACAACAAAACACAACAACAGTAACAAAACCCTGTGGGCAAAAGTTTTCAGATGGCATTTTCAACTAAAATACTGAGCACTGGAATGGCTATGCTGGTAAGCTAGTCTTCTGGCAGACTGGACAGTGTATAGCAAAACTGTTTACTTTAAAAATATTTTACATGTAAATAAAATGACATTTAAGTTGTGGCATAATTACATTTGTTGGAATTGGATCTATAGCAAGGCATTTACAGGACAGACTGGGTGTGCGAGGTGAAAAAAAAATGTGAGCTCTAGAGTCAGCACTGGCAGGGACAGTGCCTGGATGGGGACAAAGTCAGTACAGGTAAGCTCACTCCTTGGAAAGACATTTTGCATAACATGCATATTGCAAGAGTAACTACCTTACCCAGCACTAATATTTCAGAGATACAAACCCCTGACTCACTGCTGGTTTTAGTCTCAGTAAAAGCTAGCCTGTTACGTTAGATGAAAGAAGACGCAGAGCATGAAATCTTGAAAGAAGACAACAGGAGTCATCTCATCCACTGGTGGAATGGACTGCCACGAAAAGTACCCAGGCACAGCAAGGAAGGCTCCACCATTGTGAAACAATTTTTGCTCCTGGGAATGGGAGGTAAATGTGCTTTGGCACGGTCACCATCAGTGGTGCAGCCCACTACTGCTGTTGGGATAGGGTACACAATTTCCTGTTTATTCTCCCTGGTACTGATGGACCAGTGAAAATGGAAATTAAAAGGCCACAAGCTGAACTCTGACTGGACAGGATGCAGGCAGCCTGCTTAAAAATGAGAAGTTAAAATGAAGGGGGGAAGAATAAGGGAAAAACAGGCAAATGTTTGCTTCTGACTCCGGTGACCATGTCTGTCACCCTTCTTTCTCCCAGCTCCAGCACTACTTTCACTATGAGATCATCTATTGTAGCTTTAACAGTCTCTCTTGTGCTCAGTAATAACTGATACTATTCCCTGATGGAGCAAAAGCAGGTGGAGGACCTGGCAAACAACAGTTTTCTTTGCTCTTTGGCTGAAGACCTTGAAATGAAAAATGAGAAGGAGTCCTTGACTATGTGATGGTACTTCATAAAATAGAGGCATTGCCATTCTCAGCATCCTGTCATATTGAATGAGTCTTGCTTTTTTTTCGGATCTGTGGGTTGTGCAAGAAGGTGATGCTAGAAATGATACAGCATCTACAGTTCTGAATTTCACTTTTGTAAAAGGCTGAAGAAAACTCAACATGTTGAAGTAACTGAACTCTGGTCATCCTGAATGATCTGTTTCCACTTCTGAATCACCTACTTCCATATCCTTTTATTGTGCTCTGAATATTGAAAACTGCATGAGAAGCCTGTGGTACCAAACCGTATCTAACTATGGAATTAAACCCATATAACATTTTCTCCTACTTTTCTCTGGTTTGTAATAACAAATACACGAGAATCACATTTTGCTAACCATACATGCAATACAGAAGCCATAAATCTGAGGAAATAAATTAATCTGAACTGAAAAACTTTCACCCAGTTATGCCATTCACATTCCTCCTGGCTGCTAAAGGACTTCATATAACATAAAAATGAAAATGAGATTCTGCCAGTTTTGCAGCTCCAGGAATTTAAAAGAACATAAAAGAAAATATTTTAGGACCTTTCATTCCACAGCTTTAAGTGGCAGTATAATCTTAATTGTTCCGATTAGAGAACTTAGAGAAAAGGTGATAAGAAAAATAAAGACTCAAAGTTACTCTGCCTCTGTTCCCTTCCTCCACCCCCCACCCAATCTAACATGAAGCATAGTTAGATTTGCAATAAACTTCAGGATGAAATTTGTTGCATAGTGAAGGAATTGCTGTATAACAAACATTTCTTGCATTAGCATTTTTTTTTCAGAGTGATAAGATTATAGTTGAACATTTTGAAAAGATGATTTTCTTTTATGTTCATCTTAATCAAATTAAGTTTCAATTTTAAAGACAACCTACAACATGCTAAGAAAAGCTGCATAAAGCGGCTGTAAGAGAATGGGATGCATTGCTGCAAGAAGGTTATGCCCACTTAGGAAGTTCTGCGCCATTTGTTGCCTGTGCAGACAGCATCAATGGTATGCACAGCAGAAGCTACAAGTCAAAAGCTCTGGGGTGAACATGTTTATAGAATTTCAGTTGCATTGTACAAAAGAAAATAGCTCTGGTTAGGGGTGGGGGAGGCAGCTGCACAAGCAAAAATATAAACGTAAAGGGTAGGTACCAAGAGAGTCATGTTTCTCAAACACAGACGCCTGTCAGCCTTGTCCTGTGGAGAGGGGTTAAAGCTTTTAAATGAATTGGTGTGATTAGTGCAAATTAAAAGAAAAAAAGGAGAAAATAAAATGAATGTAAACCAAACCAAAACCATTATATTTCTCTATAATTGGAAAGAAAGGTTAAGATTGTTCTACCTCTAGTTCCCTCAGAATTCCTGACTGGCCACAGGTCTCTAAATCCTCCAGAGCCTGAGACCAGAAGTTTTCCTCCTGGTCAGCCTCGGTGTTATCATGGGTACCTGCAAAGCTAGATTTACAATGACAGGTTAAAAAAGATGGATTTTTTTTTTCCCTTGAAAATATATTTTACACATGTGCCTTGCCACAGATTGCAACTTGAATGACAGAACATTACGGTAGGTAGGTCGGAGAGTGGGGAAGAGTCGCTGATCAGTAGCAGCTGGATGGACATGCGGAGCACATGACAGACAAGTCTTCTCATACCCTGGCAGTCACTAGCAGCTGGCAGGATCTGAGCAATGTGTTATACAGTAAGGAGACAAATGGATTTCAAGAACAGTTTAATACACATTTTTACTGAATTGAAACTGGGACCTCCCTATGAAAATTAATGAATCAACCAGTAGCAGTGTGCAGTGCTGCTCTGTGCAGCAGAATATTTGTAATAAAACCTTTCAACCTCCCAGATTTCTTTCAGGGAATATGAAAAGAGCCCTCATTTTGGCAAACAGCATTTAGCAAAAGAAGAATGGTGGTGTTTTCACCTGATTCCTTCAGTCTAGGCTGCATTTATAGTTATCAATTTAACCCCACCTGACTGCCACAATACAAATTGCTCCAGTCATTTGATACACAAACACAGAGAAACCTTCAGGGACGCAACTGCCTTGCATGGAGACTTAGGTCTCTGGTATTTCATAAAAACACTGAAGCCTTATTACTAGTACTCTTGAGCAAGATGTTAGGGACAGTGATGCTTAGGAAAGTTGCCCAGCAAGAGAGGTCTGACAAAAAATGCCAACTCTGACTGCAGAAACACAGCCCAAAGCACCACTATTACACTGTGTGTGTGTGAGGGAGGAAGCGGGATTTTTTTTTGCTGTCTTAGCAAGGGCAGTCAGCTCGATGAAGGTTCACACAAGCATCAGAGCTGCTGCAAGGGAGGGGGCTGACTGTGAAATGCACAGGGGAAGGATGAGGGAAGGAAAGACTGAGAATTTGCCCTTTTGGTGGCAGCAAGCTGTTATTTTAGAGCAGCTGCCCATAGACTGCAGCTAGTGGAGCTTAACAGCAGATAAACAGAGCAAACATTATTATGGAAGCATCTGATGCCTTGCTTGACAAACAGTGTATTGCTGAGAATAGCATGAATATAACACTGTTAACGTAATAGCTTTTAAACAGGGGAATCGTCCAGCACAACCGACAGCAGCTTGAATGATTCACACACAATACTCTGCCTCAGAGATGCTTTCTTACAGCTACGATCAGTCAAGCAGACAATGGTCAGCCATTTCAATCTTGTATTGCAATGACTCTCCACCTAGCACCAGTGTCTCTTCCAAGATATTGCAATAGATACAGCAATGGTGAGAATACCTACTCAGATCACAGATGCAATTCCTCCCAGGCAAGATAAGAAAGTATCTAAAACATGGTTTTAGAAAGATCCTTGACTTCTGGAATTAGCTCTTTCAATCAACCTAAGTAGTTATTTTAACAGCTAACACTGAACATCGACTAATTTATCCAACACAATACCTTTCTTTATATTCGATACGAAAATTGTAACATAAAATGGAACTTGAGTTAATGAACAGGATTATATGTCTGTGACAGCAAAGACTAGATATCCTAGAAGAGGAGGTCCATTACTTCTCTGACTCCTGTGAAATCTGAAATTATGATGCCTGTGAGTCTGGACCTCTTCTTGGCTGGAATAACTCCTCTTTCTGCCCTCACCTCCTCTTTCGATTTTTCTCTGAGTCTCTTGGCATGTGAAGTGCTCAACTTTTTCATCTCCATTATAGCCACATTAATAAACTGATTTGTAGCAGAGCTATTACACCAGAAAAAGAGCTTCCATAGTCATTTCTCATTATATTTTTTTCCCTCAAACAAAACCTGAGAGATTGATTTTATGTCATGTGAAATATTGTTTGAGGTGTAATAAATATATTTGGTTTTCAAAATGGATACTCATTCAAAGAGCCATCAGGAATTTAGACATACAAAAATGCTGAAGGAGAGGTAGTGGGACAGATATGAAGCCACGGGTGCCTATGATTTGATTCTTATTGTCAGGTAAGAGACCAAGTCCTCCCTCCCCCTTCTTTTTCCTCCGTCAGGAGGTGATAGGATACTCCAGGATCTGGCAGACTCATTCCTGTAGATAATGTTTTAATGTGCAAAAAATTTTCCCTCATTTGTTCTACCTGTCAGTGGTAGGTAGAAACAAGGCTACAGAGCAGTTTATGCTCTCTGGTTTCATTCACTTGCAAACTGAAATGTCATTGTCACTCAATGGCATGTTATGATGTGCCTTTCTACCCGTTTTTTCTCCTTTTTCTCCTTTTAACTGTTTTTACTTTCTTCCCTCTCTCCCTCCCTTCTGCCCCAATCCAGTCGGATCTCACTCCTGTGCACTCTTTGTTTTCCTACCTGGAAGTATTCCACTCTTCCAGCTGTCCCCCACCTTTCCTTTGCCCTCCAGAGGCACCTTTCCACAGCTTGCCCTCTTTCTTCATGCTCCTGATGCTCTCTCCCCCTGACCTCTCTACAGAAGTTTGCTTTAAATGGTTTTCTTGATTCTCTCCCAACGTCTCAGTCTCTTTCTGTTGCCACATATTCTTGGAAGCTGTGCTACACAAAATAAAGGTAAGAAAAAATTACTTTTTAGTGTTAGAGAAGAAGATAGAGTGCTTAGCTAGAGGCAGAGAAGAGGTGTTTTTCTGGAGATCCCTCTAACAGGCTGGAAGAACAGATACACCCTTCTCAAATACTCCAGTACTTGGCAAAGGAGCACCATCAGGTATGACATAATCCATTTTACAGATGCTATGCTAAAATAACCATTATTTTAATTTCTGCTGTATGTCTCAGGTGTAAGTCACACTGGTAAGTAGAACAAGACTCTCTAATGTGCATACTTTTTGTTGAACTGTGCTTTAAAATGGTAATAGAAAACGTGCTTTTCATTTAGAAAATTCTGTATTTTACAGTTCGGCTTCCTGGTTCACTGCTCATCAACTTTTTCAGCCTATTACTTATGCAACTGCAAAACAGCAGGTGTTCTGGAATCTTGTGGCTGCATCTCATCTGAGAAACGAAAGGTGAGCTTTTACTGCAGAAAAAAATATTGCTCTCAGAGACAGTAACTTACTAAGAATGGGCAGTATGAAGAAAACTATGGTCATTTCCTTCATTAAATGTTGTTCACTAATAGCCTAAGAAAACTTCTAGTATGCTTCTGGTCAGTAGGGACCAAAGGAGCTGGATAAGGGCTGAGTGTTCACACTTGCCTGGATCTCAGCTATCATCTTGACAGACTTGTCTCCAGACAAAATGCCACTGGGCAATCTGCTGTATCACAGAATTTGTCATTCAGCTTCTGAAAAGCTGCATTGCCATCTAAGCCCTGCCTTGAGTCACATTTCAAAGCTAACAGACTGGACTTTATGGATTTACTTATCCAGTAGGTTTATACAGGAAAGGTTTTCTGTAGTACTAAACTTGAATTTGCACAGACTGGGACTTCAAGCTCATTGTGTTGCTACAACAAGAAACTGTATTTCTAACTAAGGACTTGCATGTCTGCAAGTCTCGGTGACAGGTACAAAGAGCACTGAAATCTTCCTGCGATGTCTGTCTTCCCTTGTCTGATGAAGAACTGTTCTTCGGCAGGAATTATTACCCAAGTCTCTGCAGTGGTTCCACTGCTAGATCATCTTTAGAACAGAGAATAAGAGACTTCCATTTTGGATCTTTAGCTACCTCCAAGCAGTGTCAACCAAGCATTTTTCCCTCAGGAAGTTCTTTTGCCTGCAGAGGAATTCACTGAAGAGGGTATTTACTTCTCAGAGGAGGAATGCATGGCAAACTATCACAGCTCTGGGCAAGATATTTCTACTTTGGTCACTTTGTTTTCCCACTGAATCACTGCAGAAGTCTCAAGCATTTATCGAAGACGACTGTAATATCTGTTTCTTTGTTGAAATCAAAATGAAGAATTTTCACGGAAGACAAGATTAACATGCTGTTTGTCTTTGGCCAGTTTCTTTTGTAGGGTTATTTTTGTGAAGTGGAAAACAGAGCAATTGTTTTTTGAAGCTTATCAAGGGGAATGCCCTACATATATATATATATATATATGCAACACAAAATAAATATATGCCTTGTCTTTGGCATCATAATCTTCCACAAATGTCAATCATCTACTCTGATAAGTAAGTTTCATGAAGTATAAATACTATATCTTATATTTAAAGGAAGAGCTGCTACAGCTGAGTTAGAAAAACATAATTCCATTCTAGATAATAAGTGTCCATTTTTGAGGCACTGCTGCAGCTGCAGCTGCAAATAAGAAAACAGAAACTTGTACAAGAACTTACCTGCTTGCTGTAGGTCGGTCCCATTCGTCATCACTCAGTACTGTGTCATGAAATGGGTGGTTTCGTGGCCGGCTTGGAGGGGACAAACTGCCCCTCTGTTTAGGACTCCTCCATTCATAGGCATTGAAGTTGTATCCTGAAGCCTGATAGCTGGGTCCTAAAAAGACAAATTATATAGTTATGGCACTGTATATGTTGTAACGACAAAAAAGTACATCTTTGAAGCCAGATTCTCTAGAACTTGAATGTGGACTGATAATTGCTACCTTTTTTTTTTTTTAAGTAGTATTCAGATATTTAGAAGAATAAATGACCTAAATTATGCCCAAAATTGGCAGTGTTCTAGAGCTTCTTCCGTGAAAGTTGGTCGAAAGTAAAATCTTAAATATACCCAACACAGATTTCCTACCCTTTGTGTCTCAGCTACTTCTGATGTTTTGTGCTGGACATTTTCAAAAATTTATCAATTTCCAATTTGACGTCATACATTGAATACTAGTGAATAACTCATGAGTCTTACGAATATTAGCTATGTGTAACAAGGTCGTGTATAAAATACCCAAAATTAAACCTAATCTACTATGGAAAATTTGCTTCAGACCTATTAAAAAGAGTTTGCAAGGATGCATTAAAAGAAATTAACAATCTTGACCTTTCAGTTGACTAGCAAAACATTTTTTTCTGCCTCTTGGTAACCTCCTCAAATTTGGAAGCAATGCAGCTAAAAATTAGTGATGTATTAGTGTTAATTATGCACACTGCTAGCTAACATGCATTATGGCTATCTAGATGCAAAAGTTGACATGGTGCGCAGGTTCCTGAGTGACCATTAACTGGATTAAATGCCACAACAGAAAGGAGGGTGACTGTATCAGCACTAGTGAGTCAAGGACTCATTAATACAGGTGCAGGACTGTGCTGTCAGAGCCTGGCATGTTTCTGCATGGCTGTGCTGCCTTGCCTAAAGGCCAACATGTGAAATCTCTGTACCATGCGCCTTTGTGCAGGCGGTACTTGTTCTTAGCTGAGCTATTGCTTTTTGCCAGGGCTGTGAAAGCTGAGGAAAGGCCCATCTCATGAGGTGCACACATGCCTGGGACCAACAGACACCTGGAAAGCTCACCTTGCAGAAAGAAATTTCTCTATCAGCTATTTCCAAATGTTTCAAGGCTGTGTAAGTGGCATCAGATGGCCTTGATATCTGAAGAGTTTTTTTTTTTTTCTCTGTGTGCTTTTATCATAAAAGCAACATTGGCATTAGCTCAACAGTTTTTCTTTTACTGAATTAACTGTAGTTTGGATTCCAAGTAGGAACCCGACTGAGTCTGGCTTCTAAGTGATGTATCAAAAAGAACATATGGATTGACTTGTCACAACTTGATGCTGATCTGGTATGCAATATCCAGTAAGGTAGAGCTGCTATATATATATTTTGTCTTGACATATTCCTCATTTAGTCTCTGCAGTTGGCATTTTCTGATGTGCATAGTGGATTAGGAAATTTTGTTTTGTTGATGACTAATAAATGCCACTGCTGTCACCTCTCTAAAGAGGGCAATTCACTTCCATAAATCAGTCTAGACCTGTCTCCCTCAAATCCCATGCAAGTACAGAGTTGTGTGCTTTTCTTTAGCTAACTGACAGACATTATCGTACTCCCAAATTCTAGGAAGGGTTTTGGTTGTGAAAATGTGACTGTTGTGTGGGGAATGCTCCAGATTACTGAGGCAGACACATCAGACAAAGGTACAAAACAGGGTGTTAATTCAAGGAGAGAAAAGAACGCTCCCCAGCATTAAATTAGTAACTAATAGGATAAAGCATTATCTGGTGCTCCAGAAACATTCCCCAAACTCCCCAATTTGCTTAGCCTGCGCTTATGCCAAGAAATGTTTGGAAAGAAGCCAAACACAACTTGACAGGTCAAGACAGAATGAACTTTAATAGAAATGTGGGTCAAATTAGTACCACAGCAAGGGATAAAGGCACAACTCTGATTAAACTCAGGCAGTTTAAGAGAAGTGCCAAGTACCTAGCCGAGTCTGGAGTAATTTTCTTAAGGGAGTCAGAAAAAAACTGTTTTGAGATATTGGTTTAGTTTTTGGCATGGAGTCTGAATGATCAGGGTTTAGGAGAGCACTCTGGGCCTAAATTCTTTCCACAGTCGAATAATTTGCTCCAGAAGTCATCAATTCAGTCAGAAAATGAGAACTACTTCTCCCTAGAACTTAGAAAAATCAGAAGAAAATATAACGATTTATTTTGATAAGCCAACCAAAACAGAAAAGGGGGCAAATTCATCCCAACTCTAACTCCAGTGAAGTACAAATTATACAGGAGGAGTTTAGATCACTACATTGAGTACTAAATAAAATGTTATATGTAACAGTAAGTTACAAGTAAAATGTAAAAAACAGGATTTATAATTAAATGTATGAGACTGTCCTGTTGAAAGGAAAGTCAATGACAAAACACATGCAGTAAGGCTAAGAAATATTTAAAAATTAAAGAACAGAAAAAAGTGGCCATTAGCAGTGACATCAGCTACTTCTTGATCTCATGTAGCTCAGCAGGTTTCAAAGGAAACGTTCTACTTTCCAAAAAAAAGCACCAGTGTTATCATTGACTAGGCACATTAAAGAACCACAATGAAAATAATCAGCCTGAAAAACTTCAGTCTATATGGGCAATCTGCTGGGCAGAGCTCGGTTTCAGTTCTCTGTGTTAGACAGCGATTCACACAGCTCAGCTGTCCATCAGCCATGAGAAGCATGCTACCACCCATGCTCCTGGAAAGCCACAGAAAGAAACAGACTAATAGAGTTGAAAGAATGTATGAAACCAGAGCAAGTGAGAAAAAAATTATCTGAGGTAAGGATCTATCTGTTCAAATATCTGCAAGGTAGTGGGCACATTTGTATTACTATGGAAATAATCATTTTAAAGACAGTTAAACAAAACACGCTATGTGGAAGTTTTTTTTCTTGTTACCTAGATTATTACAAGATGTCTGTGTTCCCCATTGCCTAAATAAATGTCTTGTCTTCCACAAATTAAAATGGAATTATCTGAAAATCCTATCAAAAAAATAGTCCAACAAAAGTACAAAATTTAGTGTTAATGAAAATCATATCTTTAAACAGAATGATTGTTTTTGAGGGCTGATAGCTATTCATGCTGCAAGAATGAGGAAGAAGCAGAAGATTTACAAATCATAAGTAATACCTAATGTTCCCCCTTCAGCAGTTTATAATAAATCTGTTGTCTGTTAAAAATTACTGCACGTGGGCATCAAATTCATGAACACCTTCAGAGTGGTCTGTGCCTTGCATTGATCTATATTTGAAGGATAAACTCACTTAGTTCTGGATGAGCTATGGACCGGGCTATTCAGATGTCAGAAAAGCTAACAAAAGCCTGTTAATGTATTGATAAATGCTTCATAACACATCACATTGTCATAAAAGAATGAATCTGAGGCCAGCCAAGCATAAGAAATCATGCTGCCTGGCAAGGTGTATGGTCTTAATGAGACACCAGCACATTACAAAGTACAAGGTTTAAACTTGGTACAGATAAGGTTCTCTTTAAGGCAAAGGATATTCAACCATGAAGGCGATTATTTCTACTTCAAATGCTGGTTGCATTCTTGATAGTACCTTGACTTCCAAAGCTGGTATCAATACCAGAGCCATCCCACGACTCTACTGCGCTGTCAACACTTGGGACTGTAGTAGAATAGATGTCTGAGAGTTTGCCAGATTTCTGTGCAGTAGAGGTTTCATCTTCAGCATCGCTCAGCTCACTTATGTGACCCACAGGGACAGAAAATTTCTTGGGACTGGTAGCTGAATGGGATTATAAAAAAAAAAAACGGGGTGGGAGGTGATCATTGCTTTAGTCCAGTTCTAAAAACATGCTTTTTACTACTGACATGGCGTTTTTCCATGGATGGCCTAAATGCTTGTTAATCTGTAAAAACACACTCACTAAAGACCACTGGTACTACTGAGGCCATACTCACCATCTGTCTGCTTCTTGATTTTCAAGGTGACAGTTTCTCCTGCCATCTGTAATAAATGAATGGCTTCACTCAAAGGCTTTCCTTTCAGGCTGCTACTATTTATTGCTAGGATTCTGTCTCCTATGTGAATTGCCCCAGTTCTACAGTAAGAGAGAGAAGTAAAATATTAGAAGAACTGCACAAAAAGCCACGAAGACAATTTCTTCGCATATTTGGAGGCATGAAAGTCTCATCTCTCTTTCTTTCATTTTGCATTCATAGCTGTGTTACAGAGTAATTCTATTGTTAGAAACGCTTAAAGCAAGTCACCTTTGTTGTAGTGACAATAGCAGAGCTGAGGCATAGAGATATGGATTTCTGTGTTACTGCAGTAGTTAATAACCTATGGATGATATTCATTGCAGCCCACATGTTTAAGAATAATCTCAGACAGCCCAATAAATTCTGAAATTAATGTAATGTTTCTAGAAGTCTCACAACAGAACAGATAATGGCAGAGTGAGCAAGTAGCCAGCTATTTCACTAATGTGCCTTTCAGGATGGATTGTAACATAAGAAGAAAATAAATTCTCTTTGTGTAAATGCACTGTTTGCTCTGGCTGAGCACAGTTATCATGTTTTGTGCTCTGTAAGTTTTCTCTGAAACTACCACCAAAGGGACTCTACCTATCTTAAAACCGACAGGTGACAGAAAACCTTAGCATTTTCATTATTCTCTATCCATCACTTACCAAGAGGAGCATTTCTACTCAGATAATGGTAGCTATGGTGTATGTAAGTGCACATATAGATGCAGTGTGTGTACATTATGAGCAGAATATTTTCAGATAAAGTTAGACACATGAAGTGCTTTCCTTACCTTTTCTACTATACAAGGCTACCACTTTTAAAAGGCTGCTAAAACACTCCTGTGACTGAACAGTTTTTCCAATGATATTTACAATAAGAGCCACAATCCTTTGCTCTGATTTGTATAGTATGTGCAAGAACATCCTGTTAAGATATTCCTCATGCTTCTGAACTTTGTAATCATCATCAAATGACAGCAAAAAGATTATAAACTCAGATGTGAAGAATAAGAAAAAATAAACTGCTAAACCATGAAAATTAGTATGTTCAGGTCAACAAAATAAATCTTTATCTTGACAAAAAGAACGCTTAAAAATAATTTTCTTTCCAATTTACCTTTCAGCTAATCCTCCTTTTGTAAGGCTGGAAATTATTATGGGATCAAAGGGCTCTTCAGTACCAGAGATTGTAATTCCAAGAGGCCCACCATAGCGCTTGAGCTCAACAGTATAAATAATTGCTCCAGAGCTCTCCTGTTCATCTGTAATAAATGCCAAGGGGATGCAATTGGTTTCTTATGAAAGAGGGAATGAAAAAAATAACACATTCAGTCTACTGACTGGTAATCAAACAACATTTTCAAAGGATTATATTTCAGATACACCTCTTAATCATATTCTACTGTATTATTTAGAAAAAAAAACTCTTGTGCAATTTATTTTTTATTGCCAGAACCATATTACACTGAAATCAATAAAACAACTGCCCTCATTCTAGTAGGACTGAATTTTACTCTGTTTAAATTCTTAATATCTTCTTTCCTATTAAAACATGACTTCAAGCTATTTTATTAGAGAAGAAACATGTTACTACTATTCTACAAATACCAGTGCTCTTCTGTTCCTTGAACTGAATGGAGAGTATTTAAAACCAAATCAAATTCAAAAATTCTAAAAGCAAATGACCTTATAAAAATTGTGGAAAGGTCAACAGTCATCATAAGATGAGCAACTGTCTTACTAATGAACCTGAAATATACCCCACACTTTTAATGGAGAAATTTTAAGCTTTCAGAATGGAATCAAAAACAACTTCTGAATTACCAGCTAAGTTAAATAATAACTCCATTAGATTTTATTTACTTTGTTATTTACATGAAACTTCCATTACTTTGAAATTTTAGTCTCACCAAATAATCATCACAAATGCTCCCTTGCCCACCTTATGATATTGGTATTCAGCCAGGGTGTCTGGTCTGGCAGGCAACTTTTCCTAGATCTGTGAGTAATGACATTTTGAATGGCTCAGCAAGTGTGGAAAATGTCTAGGATGCACACGCAGTAAATGTGACTAGAACTAATCTGAGACAAGTCAGAAAATTCAAATACTCCCATTTTTGTTCCTGTATGTAGGAAATTTTAAAAGGAAAAAAGAAACCTGCTTCACTAGCAAAGGTTCAAACAGTTGCTTTCTTCTGACACTGAATATGGTATTTCAGCAGAGCTGGAGAAACACTATCTTTGAAGTTATTTTGTCTCTTCCCAGTTTGCAGAAAATTTATGTCTGGTTTCCCCCCACCCCAACACCCACCTATTTCCCACTTGCTATTGACATAAAGGAAATGGTACACACATATACTAAAAGGAGAGAAGAATTACCAGTATTTATTCAGCAAAGAATACTGGGATTTTCATGTCTAATGTTGGCTTTGTATTCCTACCTGGGACATTATCAGCAGTGTTTTGGCCCTCAGCACAGTTCACACCAACAGTGCTTTATCTGACATGCTGTTTCTAAAAGCACCCAGCACCCATGACCCTGCTGGAAGCCACTGGCAGGCACACAGTGGGCTAGCACGTGAGTGCCACTGCACAACAGAAGAGTGGCAGCTCTTGCTTGCCTGTTGGAGCATTCATGGGCAAATGACAAATCCTCTGAGAGCTAACGTTGATAATATTTACACAGGTGTGGCAATGACATGTTATGGGACTTCAACAGAAGGATGAAAAGTATTCCATGAAGTTAACTGAAAATGCAATACCCAGTATTTGCTAAGGGTCGACACAATGCTAATGTTTCTCTGTTATCAGTTGTAAGTGAATAAGAAGATATTAATCATGCAGCTGTCCTGCCACATGAGAGTTGGAACGTTATAGATCTTAGTGAATGACTGGAAAGGAGACTGGTCCATTATGTCTTTCTTCTGCACAGCCCTGGTTAAGAAAATTAATTGTAGAATGCAACAAATGTAAAATCGCTACACTACTCTCTTCGATGCTCTTTTCAGGCAGCACAAACATGAGCTATTCCAGAACATAGCCTATATGTGGTCTGAATACACAATGAAGACCAGTTTTGCCATGAAAGCAAAGAACTCTGATATTCAAAAAAGGGTGGTAGCTACTAGGTTAACCAGGAGATAGATATACAAGCCAGCCTCTGTCCAAGATCTACCAACCTTAGCAAATACCACCTCACCACCTGCAGGCACCTAACCACAATATTCTGCCGAGCAGCAGCCATTCACTTTGATGGATCAAAATTCGATTCTGAAAGCCAATTTGCACACGGTGCTAAACAAATCTGCCTTTGCTTTATACTGATGATACAGAGAAGATATTGTTTGCTTTCAACA
The DNA here is from genome assembly GCA_013399475.1 of Chauna torquata. NCBI lineage: Eukaryota > Metazoa > Chordata > Aves > Anseriformes > Anhimidae > Chauna > Chauna torquata. The sequence continues at coordinate 277,807 of VXAL01006430.1, forward strand.
GCAGTTAAAGAGCGTTCTAGTACAATCCTAAATACCACTTCAACAGTTACACTTGATTTTAAATAATAGTGCCTTTTTGCTGTGAGAATATAGAGAGCTTAAGACAAATGAATCTACAGCATGTGCCTTAACATAATGCCATAATATAAATCCCAGCAGTAATGGTAGTTAAAATTGTCTGACATCTTTTGCCACTAAAATGCATAGCAGAACTCATTTCCTTATCTCCAGGTAGAAATTTTGCTTTTATGGAACCCATAATTGGGAAGATCCAGGACTATTAATAGATGTAAGTGTGCAAAATGATGGCAACTTCAATACTCTCGTTGGGCTGACTGTACATGGTTCCTCCATCAGCCACCCAGCACAGCAAGTAAAATACTACTTACCTTTAAGCATGGGAATAGTCAGACTGAAGTCAAGCTTATATGTTTATGGACAAAGCATGCACTTCACCACTCTGCTGTAGAACTATGCATCCATAGGCTGAGAGGCCTTATGGTTCTGTGCTTTGCTATCCATGATTCTAATCTTAAAAGCAGAGAGAATTTCAATATGCTGATAAGAGAAAGATCAACCTTGTATGTTTACACCTGAAGGGAAATTGCCTTTCCACAAAACTGAAGACCTCCTTTTGCAGCACAGCTCCTGCGGGCAATGTACCACTGAGATAATTCAAAAATGTATAAACTATTATTTTTTTTTCTATTTTGACACTTTTTGATTAGCTTTAGCAAAAATCAGCAATGTTTAGCATTTCACTAAAATTTAAATGTGAAAGAATAAACCTATGTTCTAAAAAAACCCTGAAAATACACAAGAATTTGCAATAGGCTCTTTGCTAATACCAGAATTATCTTCATCTTTGCGGATCTTTAACTTTACAAGGTCCTCACAGTGCTGAAGGATCTGAACAGCATCTTCCATCGAGCAATTGTCAAGTCGAATGTTATCTATTGCAAGTAACTTGTCACCCAGTTCTAGTGTCCCAGTTCTGTGAACAAGCAAACAAGCTTACATGAAATTCTAGTAACATTAAAGCAAAGTATTTTAGAAGGTATGAACACATACAGAAACAAGATGGATTTTTTTTAACAATTATATATTTATATGCTGGACATTTCACATGTAACTGCTGTGCACTACATAAAAGCAGAACTCTCTTAGAAGCTTCCTCTGTTTAACTTGAGTCTAGCTGGCTATCCAGTGGAAACAGATTTTTACTGGGAGCTTGAATGTCTTACCTGTGAGCAACACTTCCTTTCTTGATATCAGAAATAACCAGAGGGTCCCCTGGTTTTCTACTGGATGGAGCTGTAACAAAGAATAGATACAAGCATCTCTTTTTATTTCTATATATGCACATAGGCTAATTCTATCCATAAATCTGTATTTCGTACACACTATTTACCTATATTATATTTCTCCCTTTCCCCTATACTATATGTACGTGAATACAAACAGTAGCAGCATATTACTAAGACTGCAAATTCTACTTCTTAAAAATTAGAAAATGCCAGAATTAAGGTGACTAGTGCAAAGTGAATTTAACCTGATATGTCTGAATTCTGGGTTAGGCCGGGACTCAACCATGCGAAGACATCATGGTACAGCTACAGTGATACATCATAAAATGCTGTGCAGCTACAACACACAAGGGAAGACCTCTGTTAGTAGAACCTTTCAGCACAACTACTGATGCTGGCCTTTTGCCAGAATATTTCTGTCAATTGTAAATCATGTTTTATTAGATCCCCAACCAACAGAGTTGTTCTGGCAAAATTTTTAGAGTGGGCTATACCACATTCTTTACACCCACTCCTGTCTCATTCAGTGCTTAAGGCAGAGGTATGAAGATAGTGCTGCCTGGGTGAGAAAGGAGCTATCTATTTTCCAATAGATCAGATGCTGTGGATAACTGCCACAATGTACCACTGGGCTGATATACAGTTATAACATCTGCACAGATGTAGCTTGCATCATATGGATGCTTCCTTCACTGTGACTCACTGCTTCCTCTGAAGTAAAATGTGGCCCTTTTGGTGAGTAACCTTGCTCCTCTATACTGCTGCTGAGTCTTAAGCATTGTGGACCTTTCCCTACTTTGGGCTGGGGATAGAACCACTGCAATTCCAGCAATGATCAAATCAATAAAACCCCCACCAGTCCTCTCCTTGCCGACCTAACTCATCTCTTCTTAGAGGTATCTTTTATAACTTTCTATTTGCTCTTTGTCCACCAGGATTAAAAGGATGCTCTGCTCTAAAATGACAGCCATTGCAATTCTTTAACATCTTGTGCAAAAGTAACTGACAAGTTTCCCTTGGCAAGTTCTGCAAGCCATTCACAATGCTGCTTAGCTTAGCAATTTTACTTGACTTTTAGTTGTATGGGAAGCAGTTAACTACCCCAGAGGAAGAAGACAGCTATGACTGAGAGCTTCCAGAGGACTGTTTCTTGGCACAGTTTCATTGACTACATTGCTTTGGAGAGTTCATGCATTTGCTGACAGAAGACGACAGCATTGAAGATCCGATAAGGCAAGCAGTGGGCTCAGAACTTGAGGATAACAAAAGATGTTTTTAGAGGACTGTTTGTCAACTGCTGTCTGCTGTCAGGAAGTACACCACCTAGAGCTGCTGGGGCGAGGAGGTAGTCCATGTGGTGAATACAGACTGACTCTGGGGACTGTCGTTATAGAAGAGTGTGCTGATATTAAAACACTGCTGTGTGGTATAAGGCTCTCAGTTCTCCTAAAAGTACTAATGGTTTCGCAAATCTAAGGCTCTTCAATTGTCCTAACCCATTTCTGATTTGTGCCAGCTGAGGCCTCTGCATTCACACACAGAAGGTACTTCTCCTTTGGGCTCTAATGCCTAACTGACAATCTCCAGAAAAGCTACCAGCATTGGTGGAGGTTCCCCTACAAGATTGTGATGTTATTCACTACAGCAACTCATGATTCTTCTCTTAGGTAGAAAATCAGATCTTCTCCTAGAGCAACCACAAGGTGTATTCATGACTTTTCTAACACAATATTCTAACAGATCTTGTTAACCTTAGCTGCCCTGGCCAAGAAAGCCTTTGAGTGTCCACAGGAACTGTTGAAGTTCTGCTGAATAGCCATATTTCAAATGCAGTGTCTTGAAAGTCCAGAAGACAGAAGTATGAAGACTTTCAAGAACTTTTAGAAACTTGTCTAAAACAGCAGGCTTTCAGGAAGTGCATATGTTCCAATTTGAGAACAGCGATTAACTTTTTGAAAGATATATAACTTCCATAGCTTATTTCTTTCTCACACTTTCATACAATGGGTCAAATATATCGTGTATGACAGTTCCATGATTTACCTGAATACTCTGGGTTTGTTTCACCAATTGGTGTCTTGATAAAATTTTAAAGTATCACTTTGGTGAACTTTTTTTTTTTTTAAAATGCTATCTTTCTACCCTCTGTGTTGCCTCATAAATCTCTGAGATCATATGCAGGTACAATGCCTGCAATTTGAAATTTGGGTATTGATACAGTTTTTATTAAATTGCTTTCACAAAAATTATCAGTACTAAAGCAAATAGTCCTTTATTATTCCAAAAAAGAAGAAAGAGGACATCAAAAAAGGGCAGAGAAAACACTCAAAATGTGAATCCACACAGTACACATGGAGGCAAAGAGTAAGACATTGCACATGAAATTATTACAGTTATGAACTGAACAAGTGTGAACTAGCAGCATTTTGTTAGTTACCCTGTGCTATTAATTGTCTGGTGGATGAATATCTTTTTGCAGGCAGCAAACACAGCTCAGTGTGAAATGAATTCCCCTATGCTGACAAGCTCTTAATAAGCAGCTACACCGCACTTTGTTTTACTCTGGTTGTTCACTGTACATGACATACTTACTAGAAACTATTTAAGTTCTCTTGCAGAGATAAAATCATTGATTCCCTCCTGAACTTTTCTACTGTACATTACCACGGCCTGACTGCTTCCCAAACACTAGCAAACAGATTCCATCCCCCGCAAGAAGATTGAGTACTATTATCCTCATTCTACAGATGAGGAAAGAAAACATGGGAACTTTTAGGTCAAAGTATGACAACTTTCAGTGAGGAATTTGAGATACCCATGCCCTAATTTCTCACAGTAGTTTGTAGTATATAACAGGTTCTATGTCCAAAGCACAACAACTGCCATTTTCAGCAACAGCTGCAAATGCTCAGCATTTTTGTAAGTGCAGCCCCAGGATCTCAACTGTTTCTCCAGAAAATCAAGCAGCCACCTGTGGAAAATGTCTTTTTTTCTCTCTCTTTTTTCCTTTTTCCCTGTGAAATGACTAGCATCTCAGCATAACTCTATCAAAGGGAAAAGGAAAAAATTAATTTCTCTAGGGCAGCATTAAACTGTCTTGACCATGAGATCACCTCTTTTTGCTTTCTGCAATCCTCCACCTCATTCATTATGAAGCCTTCATCCCCTTTGCTACACAGCACTGTTTCATTTCTCCCCAGAGAGCAAAGAAGGGTGAGTCCCAGTGAGAAAGCAATATTTGACCATGTAATTAAAAAAGATATCCTCATGAATTAACACACGTTTGAAGTGACACGGTATGGCCTTAACTCTCCATTTTTGTTTCATTTCAGAGTTATTTTTGATTAAAAAAAAAAACAATTAAAAACAATACTAAACATTATCAAGCCTGCACTTGCAAAGACCACAGGCAGGCATAAAAATTTGAGATGCACAATGCAGATCCAGGTGACAGAATCACATGGGGAGGTGGCAGGGAGGAAGATGAGAAATTTGCTGCTACTAGAAAATGCTGTAAATTAGGAACCCTGAGGTCTAGTCTTGGGAAGGGCTCCAGTCCCTTGTGCTCCCAGTCCTTGCCAGATCCATTTCCCACAGTTCTCTCTTTCCTTGCAATCTCTGCTTCAGAGACTGAGTGGCTACATGCATGTATATGCACATACTGCCCTAATGTTACTTTCTTCCCTCAGCATAACAGTTCCTTGTCACACCTGCTTCTTTCTCCTCACCTTGCCACTCACCTGTGTCTAGCCCTCTTGTTAAAGTCCCAGCATCCTCTACCCACTGTCACACCTCAGTCTCTTCCCTCTTTTCCTGTCTCCCTGTTACGGCTCTCCACTCGGTTTCTTTCCTCATCCACTGAAGATCTCATCTTTTCTCTCCCTGATCCAGTTCTTCGTCTACCTACTGTTGAGCTCCTGTGGAGATCTTACCCTGTCTGTATGACGAACTGCAAGTAGTGAAGAGTCCATAAAGGTGTAAATTTAGCATTGTAGCTGGAAGTTTGATCTTCAGCAAGTTCTCTGTCTATAAATAACTCTATGATCCTAGGTCTCAGTCCCTGGTTTCTACCCTACTTCTACAAGTAAAGACACTTCCCCTGCCTGCCTCTAATCCCTACTTAAAAGCAAGTTTAGTGAAACATTGTCAGTTTTGTAGATCAGCTGTGCTATTAGGTAAAAAATAAAAACCAAACCTTCTTTCTTATTTTGCTGCTAACTCAAAGAAAAAAAACATTGTGACTTAAACACAGACTTTGGGCGGATATCTCACCCAGAAAAAATCTATTTTACCAGGCTCAGCCTGGCTTCAAGTTTCGGAGTTTGATCAAACCCCAAACGAACTGCAGAGGAAAAAGCTCATGGGATGAAAAAACATTTCTTATACAAAGCCAGTCCACTTATTCACAATGCCAGTTAAATAGAATAGAATAGAAAAGAATAGAATAGAATAGTTCAGTTGGAAGGGATCTACAAAGACGATCAAGTCCAACTGCCTGACCACTTCAAGGCTAACCACAAGTTAAAGCGCAGTTTTGAGGGCATTATCCAAACGCCTCTTGAACACTGATCGGCACGGNACGCCTCTTGAACACTGATAGGCACGGAGCATCAACCACCTCTCTAGGAAGCCTGTTCCAGTGTTTGACCACCATCACAGTAAAGCAATTTATCCTTATATCTAGTCTGAACCTCCCCTGGTGCAGCTTTGTGCCATTGCCTCATGTCCTAAACATCCACAAGACTTTTTTTTTTTTTTAAACAGTTTGACTATTAAATATATGGAAGAGCTTTTTAAAATTAGATTGAAGTAGTTCTTTTGTTCTCTGAGCAGTGGTTTATTTTGAGCAGCTGAGAAACCTGCAGGTTCCTCAGGCCCTATCTTGAAAATGATTACTTGTAACACTGCAAAGTGAAGTTGAGTGTGCTAGGTGAAATCCCAAAACATACAGAAACGTGCTTTGGAAATCAATTCCCACAGTCAATGCTAAATATCTGTAGATATTTACAAGGCTTGTTTCTGACAAAATACAAGACCAATAAAGCAGAATATAGTATAGTTGCTAGTCAAAATGACTTAGAAAAACTGATGATGGTTTGGGTGAGATTCTGATATTCTTACCAGCTTTGCAGCTTCTTATTCCTTGAGTAGTCCCATTAGCTTCAGAGAGATTACTTATGAAGCAAGGTGCTGCAGTTCACTACCAGTAAGGATATCAGAATCTTACTTAAGAAAGAAAGAAAAGGAAAAAAAAAAAAGAAAAAGAAAAGAGCTGTTAACTACAATTACCAGACTGGACCCGTAAGTAATATTCTTGGACATCATTTAATGTATTTAAAAAAATACTAGTCTATGAAAAAGTAGCTAGCAGCACAAAAATTTATCTTAAAAAAAAATCCATATTCCATTACATGGTCTAAAATCAATATCGCTGGCAAGTCAATTGAAACAGATTTGAACACTACTAGATCTACCAGAAAGTTATCCTTCTTCTGTGGAATGGTTCTGTTATAAAAACATAACCATACATGCACACACAGAGAGCCTGCTGTGTCATACCTTATTTGGATGACCTAATTTTAAAAATTGAGACATTCTAATTGCTCCAACCAGGTAAGTGGGGGTGAAAATGATGGCAGCTGAAGCATGAAATACATAGTCACTCATCTTTGCAAATTATGCAATAGGCTCTTTATTGAGTGTAGGTAGCTATTAATGGGAAGAAGGGTTGATCTTAGATATTGCAGGGATAAGGGAAGGCCAAAGAAGGATAAAAGTCCAGTACGTGTGTTAAGGTAGCAATGGGCAAGACCATTTTACTGAGAGAGAACTGATGTTCACTACCTAAAACTCATGGCCCTGAATTAACATTAACAATGTTACTGATGTTCATGAAACTTGCTTCTGCTTTACTTCACAGGGGTTTCTGCTATCAAAGTGGTTTTGACTTGTTTTGGTTTTGCTTTTTACTTGTATTAATAAATCAGAAACTAAGAGAAACTTAGTCTCTTCCTCTATTACATTTTCTGTTTCCCCAAAACTGTGAATTAGCTCAACTGTCTACCACCAGACAGTGTGCCACCTCAGATATGCCTTCAAGTACCTGGCTGTAACTCCATGCAGGCACACTTGGTGCTTATTGCCAAGGAAAACAACACAAAGTAAGATAAATAAATTCCTCTTCTAGGATGGCTGCCTCCTAACAGCTAACTTAGAATAACTCCTGGACTTAAAATTAAGCATATGTTCAGGTGCTAACCTGAGGTGAGGCCTACATTTCCCTTCTGACAAAAAGTGCCCATCTTGCCTGTTTTGGCAATTTCCTGACTTTGTCAACAAGATACCAAACTACATTGGGGATATGGAAAACAAAACAGGCGTTCTCTGCAATGTTTTTGTAGAGACAGCGCTTTCTCACTCACTATTAACTCCACAGCCTTGAAAAGAGATAGAATGAAACAGTCTCTAGCACTTAAACAGATCAAGTCCAAACGTGATCTCCTGCAGCATCCCTGTTTAAGCTTGGTCATACCAACTCCACCGAGATTCCTTTAGTCTTCCATTTGTTTTTTTAAAGAAATCATACAGCTTCCTGACAATATCAGTAATAAATGGCATGCTAAAATACCATAACAAAAATTGGACAAAATTAATAGAAAACACTAATATTCTGTAAATCACAGTGTCTCATTTAGGAGTTAATTAGAACAGAGCAAAGTACAGAAAAGCAAGTAGGAAATTAAGCAATTCAAGACTTTTACCAAGCGAATTTACAAATTTTCAGTTAATAGTATAAATGCTATAAAATCAAGTAAAGAGCTAATCTCAGACAAATTTCATATGCAATAAATACTACCAGCAAGTGTGATTATTATATATAGCAGATAATTTAATTTACACACTAAAAGATACTGCAGTATACTCAGAAAAGCAGAGCCAAAACCAACCGCATGTTCCTCTGGTTATATAAAGTACTAATTTTATAAAGTACAAATTTTTGGAATTAAGCTCTAAGTAAGAATGGTATGCAAAGTTTGGAAGAGTGCTAAATACTAAATCTCAGGAACATTAGCTTTCCATTCAGTTTACTTCCATGGCCAAAAAGAAGTGCAAGATGTCCTGAATTCCAAAAATCAATACAAATCATATTACTAGAAAGATGGTATTTTTACAATAATCCTACAAACCATTACTGAACCTAAGAATAACAATTAAATAGAACAGCCTCTCTCTAGGTTTTCCTGTTTCTCAATATTTTCATTTGCATAAATTCATGTAGACTTATGGTTTTGCTTTAAGCATCACATCTTAGGGAGTCCAACTATGCATTCAAGTGCGTAACACAAGGAAACAGGCCTGCAATGTCTCTCATTTGTTCCTCAGATGTAATTCTTAGCTTTGAGCTCCTTGATGTACTTTTGATTATCTTTTTTCCATTGTGCTGGTAAAAGATTTGAGTCTTCCCCCAAGACATATGAATAATTCCAAAGAAACACTAATCACCTAAGAAAGGCCACAACTATAAAAAAAAACATTAATTCCAGTAAGGCCAGATTCTGCACAGTCATTAGTACATTAAATGCAAGCCCATTAACTTTGATATGGATTGTTCCTCCTTCCACCATGAGCTGAACTTGGTATGCTGGAGTTTACCTGGTCAAAATCCAGTCCTAACACAGCTTTTACTGTCTGATCCCAAAATAAGTAACACTTCAATTTCAAACAACAGTAACAAATACTTTTTGACAATTACACTAATGCACACCCATGTTATCTTCCTCAGCCATCTCTGAAGTCCCTAGTGAAAGAAGACTTCGCTGTGTGACCCGCATATTTAGGACTGCCCACTAGTTTTACAGGTTGAGGGGGTATCTTCAAACTGTGTCCTGAAGCAGAACACAACCCTGTGTATGTGGATTCCCACACCTGTGAGAACCCTTGAGTTCAGTGTGGTTCTGCTCAAGAGCCTGTGAGAGACCACGACAGGCTTTGCTTGCAACTTCCCTAGCTATGGAAGTATTTTTGCATGTACCTAATTCTATTGACTTTTTTTTTTGTTTTAATTAACTTTAATAGGAGTTAAATATATGCTATACATGAAGCAATAGGTCAAGCTTTAGGCCTGGCAAACTTCTAGCATCTTTAACTGCTGAGGGGGGGATATAAATCTGTTACAGGATAATATTTCATCAGAGACAGAGCACTGGTAACCATCCGATTCCAGAAAAATAAAAAATAAGTTTATACCAAAACAAGCATGAGCCTATAGCTATAGGACCTACTATCTGCAGATTATCCCATCGCTGTGGTCTTAAAAATAAAAACTTCCACTTACAACTTATCGTGATGCCAAGTTCCACATTATGCTTCTTTGGTAGTTTTACATGAAATGTTCCACTGCTTGGTATAACTGATTCTATAAAAAAAAAAATTTCAAATGTTAGATAATTTATAAGACACAGCAATTCCAAGTTCATGGAACTATATGTGTAAGTTGATGAAATCACATCAGCATCACAAGTCAGGGGTGAAACACAGGTGCTGAAGTGAAGGACGTAGGACACATGAAGTATGATTTATACTTCTATTGGTAATTTCACAATAACTCAATTTTTTTTATTTTTTTTTTACGGTTTAGCTGAATTAATGGAGATTGCATGGACTACCAGCCAGCTGAGACTGCACATTTTTAACTTGTATGCAATTTCTGTTAGCACACATGAAAATTTTAGTACTGGCAGATAGGTTTTAATTAAAAGGACAGGAGATCAAGTCTTAAGAATTTCAGGCCTTTGTTGCTATAAGTCTAATACATTTTTAACTGTTTGCTAAGGCAACTGCCATGAATTTTACATCTACTGGGAAGAAATTAGATCAAAATATCACTAATGAAGAAGCATCTGGAGCTGACTGATCCAAAAAAAACACACAGCACCATATTTGAATACTGACTTTTCACACCACTGCTACCAAAAGTTTGGGCCTTGGCCTGAAGAGGAGCTAATTAAAATTACAGCTATGTAAATACATAAACATACATGTGGCAGGAGAGTCTAATTATGTGTATGTCTGCTGTCACAGAGCAAATGGGAAGAACACAAGTCCAAAACTGAAACACAAACCTTACTGTCCTTGTGATTTCAGGTGTATTTAAATGTTAATTTTTTGTTATTTTGTTTTCTTTTTAATATTCCATTTCTTATATATATGGATGCACATATTGTATTTGGCGACTTTTTTACAGTATACTAGATGCGTACATCTTAAAAGACCACAAAGAATTACACTAAGAATATTTAGCCTGCTTTTGACATCATGATTTATAATACCATTAACAATAACTATACTACGGAATATACAGCACATCCAACGCTGTCATGACTTCAGAGGAGCTACTGTCAGATGAGCACAAAAGTCTTTAAAGTTTTTACCATTTACATAGTGGGGTAATGTACATACATAGAGTGTACTTGTTTGATTTACACAATTTGTGATTATATAGGTGTATTCTGTATGCTTAACCACATTACAGAAGAAAGACATGAGTAATAATAAAGGTTCACCAACAATATTAATGATGACTTTTCTGACTTTTACTAATTCAATTTCTATAGTTTTATTTAGATTGCTGATTTAAGATAGTGTTTATTAAAACTCCAGAATTTTCTGCTTACCCATCCTTTTATAATACTTTTTTGTCTAGTAACACATTTCATTAGCTGGCCTGTAGAGGATTTGTCTTGGCGCAGCAGAGTATTTCTGTCTCAGGGCAGAAATACGTCTGGAAATAACTCAGAAGAGGGACTGTCACCAGATCTTTCTAAGGACTTGTCTTTTCTATTTGTGTTCTGAAGCATGCTGCAGGGCTCTGTGGAATGACAAAGCTGCACAAAAAGACACATGTTTCAAACAGGTCACTTGAAAACTAGGTGGTGTGTTGGAGAAGAAAGTCCCCACCTTTGATACCTAACACTTGCAATATACTTAGGATTTATTCCTTTACTTTTCTTGCAAGACAGAATAACAGTATGTTCATACCTGCAACATCAAATTCTATTTCCAAAGTGACCTTGTTGGTGATAGAGGAGTCTCTGAGCAGCTGATTGGCCTCATCAAATGTGCTGTCTTCTGTCGGGATACCGTTTATTGCCACTATTCTGTCTCCTATTTGCAGGACCCCACACCTTGGCACACAATGATACAAAACAATCATCAGACATGCGTATTACCAGAACCAGTAATATCAGACACACTCAACCTAACCTTAACGGAGAAGTGGCAGAGCAGCTCCACAATCTACCCAGGCACCAGAGGACGACACAAGCTGCTGCTGCCCCTTTGCACCACGACACTATCAGCAGTCCCAGCACAGGTCGTGCTCTCTAGGTGCCGGGACTCAGGAAGAAGGGCACAGCCTTCACGCCTCCACTCCACCCATGGACATCACCTCCACCTCTGACCCCGGGCTACAGTTGCTGCAGCTCTGCAATGGCAGCTAGTAGCTGTCTGTGCAACTACTGTTGTTCTGTATGAACTCATGCCATGATTAAAAATATACATAAGCATAAAAACGCAATTGAAATGTTGCAAGGAAATAATTAGTAAGTCAAAATTCTGGTATTTCCTCAGATTTCATTCTGTACCAAAACTCAACAGAATGGGATATGGCTTCCCTCTGTGGCACACTGAATTATTACTGTTTTGACTTCAGCAATGCTTTTGATTTTTTTTTTAAATTATTATTTATTTATTTTTCTTTTGAATGAGTATAGCTTCCAGTCTCCTGCTGGAGGACTCTGGATGACAAAAGTACTGCCGCTTGTCGTTCTTATAGCTGATCAAGCATATGAAATACCATTGTCAGTACAGACAGTTTGTTACTTGCCACACTTCCATTGAGCAAGGCCCCGTAATTTAGCACGAATTGAAAGCAACAAGCCCAAACTACCCCAAGGAATGCTCACCAAAATATACTTAACAGTCATCTGAAAGAACCTCACCTTTCCGCTGGACTGTCAGATTCAATATAGGAAATGAGAGGTGGAGAAGACAAGGTCTCGGTAGCAAACACGCTACCCTGGAGCTGTATCCCAAACCCTACTACGGGGTCGGCTGTCAGCACTACTTCTGTGGTTTCTGTGTGGACGACCTGCCCAGCCAAACCAACAGTGCTAGAGGCTAAAGACACTATAAAACAGAGCAGACCGGGAGGAAAGACATTTATACACAGACAGCAGAAATTTCATTGCTCTTTGAGAAAATTGATCTGTACAATAAACCTAGTCAACAAAATAGCTCTTTTAAATTCAGTTTAGGCTAAAGTTTACAAATGATGTATAAACAGTTATGGCATATAAGTGAATAGAAAACATCTGGTTATATGTTATAATGCAGAAAGATAGTTCACGTAATGAGCAAAATACATTTGTTTGACTCCCCCACCCAAAAACCTCAGAACATCCCTGAATTCTGTTTGCATTAAGTTTGAGGCATGGATAAGCAGAGTTTTCTCAGTAGCTAAGGGATCTGGAGGCACAACTCCAGCTGTTATTCAGGCTGATTCCCATGGGCACTTTTGAACATCTCACAGCAATGCATTGTTGTTGTTAGCAACAAAGCACACGCTCCAGGCTTGCTTGCAAAAAATGATACCTTTTTCTTACATCAACTTGTACATGTTTACTACATGTCAGCAACATGTCAGGCCAACTGGGTAATGTAAGCTGCACTAGCCTCTCTGTTTCAGCAACCGCTAGCTGTAAAGAGATTGTGAGAGAAAAAGTTTTATGGGGTCTCTCAAAGGAACTGGGGAGCCCTTCTCTGAAAAACACAGGCAGCTACTTCTGCATTTTCAAGATTCTTGTACTCCTGATCTACTCCTTCTCTCTATTCTCATTCTGAATAAGACACATTACAGAACGAATCAAAATGAAAACAACATTGAGATTCAATGCAATTATGTATGAAAGAAACCTTTGTGTTTTTTGACCTCTCCCTAAAGGTCCTGTTTGAATCATTGTTTGAATTCCCTCAGTGACAGACTACTGTCTTTCATTATGTCATACACAGAAAGCTAGATTTTTTTCAATTTCTGTTCAGATCAGTAAAGTAATGGTACAGTATTGTAATGATAATCCTCTAGTGCTGAAGATTTTGCATGTTTTCATGTTATAAATCTATGCTATTACCTCTGCTCCTCTGAAGTCCCTCTAGACTCATTTCTTCCTGCATTAGCTACCAACAATTACACAAAAGTTCATGGTTTATCTGAGGGGTAGTTTAATTGTGGACTTTTTTTTAGGTATGGAAAAAATTGGTCCTTGCTTTTACATTATAGATAATACTAGCACAGCTGTACAAAGATGTCATAGGTTCCATACGTATTCCCCTTTCTTTGGAGCTACAAGCATTGGACTTGCTCTAAAATAGTTGGTATCAAGTCTGATTAATGAGGCACCAGTCAGCAATGATGACCCCAAAAGCTGCAAAAGTTTCACTTACCAAAATCTCATGAGTTTCTGTTTTCTCGCAGTGAAGCTACTTTCAGTAATACAACTGACTCTGAAACCAAATGCCTTTTCCTTACTAGATTACTGTGAATTCTCATGCATGTATTGTTTTTATTTCCCGTTGTAAGAACACTGTATTATTTCTCTTATTCAATAGCTTCTGTCTTACTGTTTCCTTTATCTGTACTAAGTAAGAACAGTGAAAACCTGTGAAAAACATATTTCTCCAGCCCTCAATACTGCAACAGCTAAAATACGACTATGAAAAATAGTCATAAAATATGAAACAGGTAAATTCAAAGTTAATAATAATAGATCCCCTAACCCACCTTCCAGAAATTTCTAAATTTAGGGCATCCAAGCTCAGAAAAGTTCCATTCTCCCTTTCTTTAAGATCATACAACAATTCCTTGTTAGCTGAATCTTTGTTTCCTGTCACTTATGTGTCCATTCCTCCCCTGCCACAGGCATCTAGATAACCGTGTAACTTCCTTACTCTTTTTCTAATACCCTACCAGTAACCTAAAGGTCTCACAACATTTATTTCAACTTTTAGGACAGTTAATGTTTTAATTCACATTGTGAAATTAAGTTCATATTTGTGGGATTTAAAACTCACCCTGACAAATATTTTGATGATGTGGACACTTGCAAGTGGCCATTAGGAACTCCTCCCACTCCCAAAGAAAAAGGAACAGAAACAGAAACAAAAAAAAAGCAGACATGAAAATACTCTTTCCAAATCATGTAACAAAAGCTATCTGCCAAGCCTCTATCAAACATCACAGATATTCAAAAATATGACTTAAAACTTGTTGGAATTTATAATTCAACAATGACTGCAGCAAGAAATATTGCCTTTTTCTGGCTGCTTGATGCACTTGAAGCTTTAGACACCAGGAACTAGCCTTTGCCAGGAATCTCATTGCTTTAAAAAGGGTGCATGGATGGGTAAGTGGTTCCAATGAACCCCGTTTGCTACTGCTACGGGATACATTTTAGCATAATTTTTTTTTTTTTGCATCCAATTCTTAGTGACAATCCTGGGGGCTGGTTTAGTCTTTGCCATGCATTATGTAAATCATAATCTTGAATTTCAAGGTTATGTACTTGTTACTTTTATTCCTGCAGCTGTAAGAGAAGTAGAACAAGGTGTTATCAAAAGTAAGCATAGTCTCCCACTCTGAACCTTGGAAAACACAAAATGCTCACTGTTCCTCCTGCTAGCAGCTAACTTGGATGTGCTGAGAAAACTTCTACCAAGTACACAACCCTAATAACTATCATGTAAGTTGGTATAAAATTGTGTCTGACTTTCAAGTAGTAATATGAACCTATTATAAAATATTTCAGGATTTAAACTTTAACCAAATAATAATCTAAGTATTTTCACAATGAGTACCATACTTTAAAAAAAAGCAGAAGAAGAGTAAGGATGGAAAACAAGTGGCATAAATAAAGCACATGACAGCAGGGCATACCTTCTATTTTTATAGCCACATGTTTGGAAAGATCTGCATAACTAATGCAATGATTGCAAGCTCCTAGCCATAAAAGTGTTGCAGCCCTCTGTACCATTATGCTTCACCATCATAAATTTTGGAATGATCACACTAATTTATGCAGGTTTTGCTAAATAATTGGCAATGTAAACTTTATAGCACCCTTCACCAATACATACTTTTCCTTTTCTTCCCAAATGACATCCCAAAAGATTTATTGTTACATTAAAAAAAAAAAAAACCTCGAATAATTGAAAAAAAAGGATCACTGAAATTAAGAGAACATGCTATTCCTTTTCTACGCAAAGGACAGCAGTCAGTGCTACTTGGTTCTCATGAGTCTCCCACAAAGGGAGAGGGGCAAGGTTTTCCAAGTCTTGTTGATAGGTGGTGGAAGGGTACAGGACCAATCTTTCTCTATCTTGGTCACTTGTAGCACATTCAGTCCAGCGTGGGTCTCTTAAATTGGTTGTTATTGCAGTCACAAGTACAGGTAGAAGTCTAGCAATAGCAGGAAGGAACTCTGCGTGGGCTGAAACCTGGGTAGCCACCCAGTTCCGCTAAAGCTAGCTCTGATCCAGGGCTGTTAATGAGTTGAGTCGCTGCTCACAGTGAAGCATAGACAAGCTCTGCCCACCCCCACACCCAGTGATGGGGCCAGTCCCACATATTTTGTAATGCTGTATATCCAGACCTCACAATCAGGCAAATGCAGAATAAACTACCCCAGAAGAAAGCCTCATCCTAATATCTCCTAGCTAGAGATTTGTTTAATCATAGCAGACTCTCATCCCCTGGGCCTTCTGACTTCAGGAATCTTTGAGGCGGGCTGTAGTGCTTATGTGATCATCCCACTTAAATCTAATGTCACTGGCCTTGTTCTGAGCCTTTGCAGAAAAACACATTGCAGGGTAAGGCCTCCTTGATTGAAAACTATCTGAAAAATCTAACAACATAAGTAACAGCTGTCTCCAAGATCCGTAATGGTATTAGATTTTCTTTCAGGATTAACAGTTCTTTGTTGTATGGAACTGCTACAGTACAGCACAAGCTAAGAACTGTATTTTGCATCCAGCATTATATTACTATTCAAATTAGAATTACTGTGGAATTACTACTATTTATCGTGTACACGTGAGGACACTTAAGAGCTGGACCCCTACTGATATCATAGCATGGATGGACACACTATCTCCCCATGACCCCAAAGAATGCATTAGAAGCTAACGTGTCAACAGATGAGTTGTGATAAATGACCGATCAGATTAAAAATCAACAATGTACTTACAGGCAAAGTTATGTAAAAATATTTGCTTTAAAAAAGAAATAAGAACAAGCAAGCAACAAAAAAAACTCTGCAAGAAAGCAAAACCTCAGTTCCTCTCTCAAACGCTTCCTCTCAATTCCATAGTGACTGGGCTGGTTGGAGGCTGCTGTTTTGTTCTGATTTTGCTACGACCATGGGAAATCTTTAGTGTTGGGCAGCAGCAGGGTAACGAGCAGCAGCTCATTTTTTCCAGAGTGGACCTGTGAGCATTATTAGCTGTAGCAGATGATTACACAGCATTTTTCACTTACGTGCTCTGGGAGGAACTGAGCTGATGATGACCCTGAGGATCACAGGTTGACAGACAAGCCAAAAGCAGAGATAGCACTTACATGGAGTCTGGGAAACAGTCCACTGATACAGCCGTACTCTTCTCAGCCCAGTGAATACTTCACAATATACCAAGTGGAACAGACTGAAATATATCTACCCTGGCTTGGGAAATTACTGGCTCATGGGAAATTCATGCTTTGAATCCCAGAGACTGGCCAGAAAAAGGGCTATTTAGTCTTCACTGCTGTTTGTCACTCTTTCTCACAAAAACAATTGTACAGGCTGTGGTGCAGATGTTAACATCAGAACTACCTATCAGTACAGCAGCAAGCTCTTCTCCTGCTGTAATGTGACAGCTGAGCTTACCAGCATTCTATTTTTGACTATTCAGCTACGAATTTTATTCCCCAATGAAAACGGAAAGATTTGAAAAAAGGAATTTGAAAATTGCTTCAGTAACGGTATGACAAACCTTTGCAGGATTGTCTGAAGAAAATATTGCTTTATGTATTTCGGATGAGATAGTTCAGCCATATGGCCTCTACTTGTCTCATTTTAGCATTGGATAAAATGGATTTTTATGCTGATGTTTCCCCACATCTAACAGAAATGCCAATTGTTCTCTCTTCTGCCTAGTATATATTAATTAAGGTACTTTGTACCTTTTTTCTCTATCTTACCCCTCCTCCACCCATTCATCGCATATTTTGAGCAATTGCTGTTACCACCTACAGGAGCTTTTGAAGTCCTTCTTTTTCATCCTCCGCCTCATCATTGTCCCACGCGGGCTGGTGGAGTAGAGGCTGCGAGGTATGGTCCCCATGTTCAGGGAACTCAGGCTGTATGCACTCATGGAGGTAGGAGAGAAGGATGAAGACACCAAAGCTGCTGTAAGAAATCAAACACTTGGCAAACAGCACTCAGTCTTCACAGAAGAGTGCGGCACACGCCTGTAACTCATCAATGAATCAAACAACGTGTACGATGCACAGGAATGGTTTGTGCATTTCTGATAACAAAAACATTAAACCACATAGGTGACCCTGGACAGAAGTATAGCCAGCATGTCATGAAAAATACCTGCTGGAAGCTAACAAAGATATTGTAGATACAAAAATTACATTCATAATACACATCTTTCTTCAGGAGAAGTATGTTAAATTAAATTTTTCAACACATATCCATGAATCAATGCAGACCAATATTTCTAGATACACTGATTTTAGAAATGCCTTTTTGTCGTAGGTAATTTCTGACAAAAGATTTGTAAGCTCTGCTTTGCATTCAAAGATTGTATTTTACATCTACTATACAAATCTAATGGTCTACTCATATGGCAGAAGAACAGGTTCATCAATAATTTTCAAGGCTTTTCCTGTCTACAAAGGCTGCCGTGTTACAGGAAGGAAAAGGCATAAAATGTCAGAAATAACCTTGGTATGGCTATGAAAAAGTGTAGCATCCATAAAACTGAAAAGGTTTTAGTGCCTGAAATGAGAAAAGTATGAGTGAAAGAAGAGGGAAGGGAGGAAGGAGAAGAAGAAGAGGAGAGAACATGTCAGCAGGAAAAAGCGTGGAACATTACGAAGGCTGTTTTGAGGAGACGTTTTCTGGAATTTCAAGGCTGGCATCCTGCAATGGTCAGGGTGGTAGGTGTTATAATGGTGGTAGGTGAGGAGGCTGCTGTGGCTGTTGGCACATGATTCCCAGGTAAGTTGCCTGTTGCTTCTTTGAACCTTCACTGCCCACATGAAGGGATGACAGAAAATCAGAAAACAAAAGGACCAGAGAAGAGGGAAAGGTAACTAAATTGCATTAAAAAAAAACTCCAAAAATGAAAACAAATTGAAAATAAAATAAATGAAATAATAAATAACCTGGTCTTGTCTTCTTTCCCTTCTTACCAAGGGGTGCTAACTTGGGGAACAAAAATAATATTTCCTCTCAGAATAAATGCTTCTGATTGTTTGTTTTCTTGTTTTTTTATTTTATTTTATTTTTTTTAAAGATTAGTACTGAATCAATTTCTAATCTCCTTTTGGCTTTGGGAGCTAAGATTGCAAACTTCTTTAGAAAACACTAAGGTATCATATATGACTATTAACTGAAGGTTAGTAAGTGTCTGCTTGCATTCACCTACATTAAGAAATAAAATCACATACTATACATCACGCTGCCTACAATGGAGATGTTTACATGCCAGTCATTTCAATTTACTGCATCGACTTTTTAATTTTATCAGTATATATTGTTGGCATCACACTATTCTACGCTACAAATGACTTCCCTGGGCTAGCAGCACAAAAACTCTATCTTGAAGCCTGATTAATAAAGAAAACAAAAATCTAGAGTTCTTATTTATTATTTGGTTGTGCAATTTTTAAGTTTTTTAAACTTGATCTTTGAAACTTTAAAATAAAATCTGAGACCATATTTGATTGCTGATTCTAAGTATAGAGAGTCCAGGATACGCCAAAGGTGAAGACCAGCATTTACCAAGAGAACGGGAAGCATTTCAGCTGATGTGTCAAATATTAAAGGAAAATGAGAGAAGCCACCCTTCGCTAAACACAGTCTGGTCATCATTAAACTCAGCATAGCTATGTCTTTGCTGAACTGTAAGGGAACACTACAAATTGCAAACTGTTCACTGATTTTTTTTCTCTTAAAAAAATTGAGGGATACATCCATACTGTGAAACAAAAGTTATCACTTTTGGCCCATGAGCTGTATCACCTGTAAGGGCTACAGACTCATAACGACCCCGTGCCAGGCTTTAACAGTAGCCTAAAGTCTGTCAGTTTAGGTTGGACCCACTTTGTGTTCACATCTTACTCCACGAGACAGAGTAAGGGGAAAATGGAAGCCACTGCAACAAGTACGGGCAGTGCCAGAAGAAAAGCTATAGTTTTGTTTCACTTCATATTACAGGAGCAACGATCTGCAGATTGTTGAAAGATATTAATCCTTCTCTGACAAAAACGCCATGCCTGACATGACAATGAAGAGTATATGAGGTAAGGGAGAGCACAGGGGCCCACCCCATCCTTGTTGCCTTGTGGAGTGGTTGGGGCTCTGGAGGCTCTGGCACAACCAGGCCTAGCCTCATGTTGGGGTGCCCTGGGCCTGTGTCGCTCCCTGAAGGCGCCCCCTGCCCTCGCCCTCCAGGATCTGCTCTGATTATGTGCTTGAATCAAAATAATTATTTTTTTATACTTATTTTCCTCAACAGGTAACAAATGAGGTGAGGGTGGCCCCACGGGAAGGGAGGCATGCGATGTCAGCACCAGGCAGGAGCTCTCGGCTCGTTGCCCTTGCCTGGCCTGCATCTCTGAGTGCCTCACCCACCTGACACCACCACTGGCCACCTCAAGACTTCACAAAATCTCACATGTCAAAGAAGAAAAATCCCAGAAACAGTAGCAGTAGCCTGATATGGCACTATGTATCTTACAGGCTTATCATATCCTCTCATATGAAACCATCTCTTTGATTAACGCACACAGACAGCAAGATTTCTGGACTTTAACTACAGTATAAAAGTAAAAATTTGGTAAGAACAATGTGGCCAGGTGGATTTTCATTGTTTTCAAGTTGCTGTGAGCCTTCTTTAATTAAAAAGACTGCTTCCAGCAGGAAATCATCTGGCAGTCTTTGATTTTTTTTCATGTTCTATTTTCATACTGGGAGTAGAGATAAAAACATCCTACAAAGTAGGAAGGTACACAAATTCAGTTTGCTCAGCTTGTAGAAGGATAATCCCAGCTCAATAAAAGTTCTGTAAAAGGAAATCCTATCGTGTGTAACAGTAGTAATTTACTGGTAATTTGAGCTATTCCAACTCAGGGTTGTGTACAGCCAACATAAAACTAATGGGGCAGCAAGAGAAATGAATATTAGCAGCACAGTGGAAAGGAAAAAAAACATGAAAAAAAATCTGATCTTTTATAGTGTTCTCCATTTTATTTTAAGGCTAAGATTTCAATTTATTTTATAAACTGACTTTCCTGCCCATTTTAAATTCCTAACATGTTCCCGGAAGACCAATAACTGAGCGCAACAGATACAGACTTAATGACTCAGCTTATCCCAAACACATAAAGGGAGCTTTTCAAATTCTGCAGCATCTAGGCCATACCACACCTGATGAAAGGTTGTTTCCAAAAGGAGACCTGCTTCCATAAAGTATGTTACATCTTGAATTGGTCGTTATGTTGGAGCAGCACCACCTAGTGAGGGGCTGGAAGGGCTGTAAACATTCTAGTTATTCTGGCTCACTTAAGAAAGCAACTTTATTACCTTAGGGATATTTCTCCCCAAAAGATGCACTTATGTAGTTTTTTGCAGATCCCCTTGATATGATTTTTTAATGGCCAGGTCCCAAGCCTGGCATGGCAACAGCATTGCTTTACCAAAGCATCTACACTAGTTGAAGGTGGCTATCACATTAACAGCATCAATTTGTTTTAAATTTTGGTTAAGAAGCAAACTGCTTCAGGAAATACAACCTCCTAAACAAATCTTCAGCCCTGGTACTCATCTTCCCCAAAGAAACACTCTTCAAAGGTTCTTTAACCGGCCAAAAGTTGAATGTGTGATATCTTTGCTACAAAAAAAAGGAAGGATCCATTTGTAGTATACTGTCACAATTGAAAAGGATGGAAATATATTGCAAAAGCTGGTTTCCATCTCATTCTGCTTCTGCAGTCTCACTCCCTGCTCCCTCATCCCTCTAAACAGCTTACGTAAAAAGGGGAAAGAGGTGCATCTGAATAATGGTATAACATGGTATCACAAGGGTTACTTTTTATTCACCCTTGGTCTAGGATAAACTTGTGTCTCTTCAGCACTAGCTCAATATTCACCACTCTGACAAATTGACCAGAGCATCGCTTTTCCAGGGACAGCTTGGATAGCAGATTTATCATGACATTTATCATCACTGAAATTTCTAGGCCTCAGGAATCTTGTTTTGATCTACAGGAGGCAGAGGCACAATATCACAGGCTCAGAAATTGCTACCACTGGCTCATGCTGCAACACAGGTACCTGTTCTCTGTGTATTCGATAACCCTTGTTACTTCTTTGACATCCATTAACGTGATATTTTAGATTGAATTTATAAATATTGTGAATTAGTCACTTCTTTCGGATTAGTTAGAAGACAAGACAGGCAGCCCCCATCTTCAAACACTAATACATTTTATATATTTGATTTGAAAATGGAAGGCCATTCACTTCAGGCACATTGGTATGAAAAAATAACAGGGTGAAAAAGGGCTGGGATCTAGGGAAGTGTTCCCAAACAAACCTTTTTCATAAGCACTACCAATGCACCCACGAAGCAATCTCAGAAGTATTTTTAAAAGATTATGGCAATAAATAATAATGCCATTTGAAGCATTTTGAGGGAGAACAGGTCTATTACTAAAGTGGTCATAACAGACTATCAAGTCAATATGCTGAAAAGAAGTAATCAGTGGCCCTTCCTCCTCACTCTAATTTAAAGAATCTGCTCAGAGGATCATCTACTGAAGCACCTAGTTGCCCCCTGCAACAATTCCAATAGTAGAGTCAACAGGTGTCTTTATGTACATTTACAAGTGTGCAGAGCCATTTCTCAGTAAAACATTTCTCTCTCTACCAGTAGGAATCTCAGAGGGTATGTTAAGGCCAAGAAAACACAGAGCTGCTCAGAAACTTCAGAAGCATAACCTGGGGAGCTGAAACAACGTTTACAGACATAACTGCCATCATAGCCTTCTTGGCCATTCAGCAAGAGCAGGTAAAGTAAAAGATAGGAAATTAAAGTGGAACTTGGTGCTACAGATCCTCTTACCGTGCTCTGGGCCTTTCAGTGCTAGCCGTGTCTGATGGTGAGGAAGGATCTCAAGTTTGACATTATCCGCTGCATTAGCAAGAAACTGTGTTGCTTCTGCCAGTGTACAGTACTCCATGCTGGTGCCATCAATGGACAGAATATGGTCTCCTACATGTAATGCACCACATCTACACAAAAGGGGAAAAACTCAGTATGACCAGGTGTGTTCTTTGCTGGGAAAATGAGTTTTACTGCCTTCAAACTGGTCATGACAACTATGAGCGTGTTCTTTCTTTTTCGAGAGAGATTTGTGTTTTGTAGGCATTGTCACTGGTCAGACTTTATATCTATTAGTACAAACCTTAAAAACAATTCAGTTAATACAGTATATGCCAAGACATCACTCACAGAACTGGAATGGGGTAGCTGACTACTAAAGTATGTGTGAATGGCAGCAGAATAAAATGAGAAGAGCTTAAGGAGACTCAGATAACTTGGTCACATATCCCTCACACGAGCACCCAGTTCATCATTTTTTGAGTTAGAGTTCAAACATTTATTAGTACAAAAGCTGTAAATGATGATGAAATTATGCAGTAGTCAAACAAATAATGAAACCAGGGCTAGCATGGTGACTTCAGGAGTGGGGTGGGGAGGGGGCTCTCTGCTAAATCTTGCTGCACTCAAGAGACTGGCTACTGGATGAGTTGAGAAAAGCAAACACAGCAGTCAGCATCCCGACGTACCAGTCAAGTGGACAGCTCCTTTAATTGGTTACCCCCTGCGAAATGGGAAAAAACAGAGGGAGAAAATTAAAGCATCCTGCACCATTGAACTGGAGAACACCCCTGGATCAATGGCCGTCTCTCTCAAAGTTTCTACTGTAGGGAAAAGCCCACAGAGGAGCTGTAGACTCACTGCTACAAGTGGGTGCTACCAACAGCACCGTTGTCAAAGAGGAGTTACAAGGTAGGGTGACTGGGGACATGCAGGAAGAATTTGCTGCTGAAACGTAATATTTAGGGAATTTTTAGATATAGATATGTATATAGAAACATACTGTATATGTATAAACACACACGCACACACACACACCCCGAAAAAGATCCCACAGCTATGGTACAGTTTTGGACCACTGGGGAAAAATATCTATCTTTTTTTTCCCCTCAATTATACATACAATCTGATCTTAATATAGGAGAATGAAGTTTAAATGAATTTGAAAATTACTCAAAATAACTTCAAAATACAGAAGCCAGTCTTCCTAATACCTCAGTTGTATTCTAAAATATTAATAAGAAAATCCAGACATAAGGAGTTCCATTTCACTGTAACACAAGAATGAACAGTAAATTCTAAAAGAACACTTCAAGGTTGCAAAGCCTCAAAATTTACTTCCCTTGACAGCTGTTCTATATTGTGGGCTTACTTTAAGAATTCCAGTGGGGTATTTATTTTTTTAAATACTGATCTCTGCTGCAGCATTACGTTTAACAGTCAGAGCAGGCCTCTAAACTTCTCTGTTGCATAGTGCAAACAGACAGTCACATATTACGTTGGGGCTGGCTTATGTCATTGAAAACTATGTGAATGAGCTAAAGTAAATGGTGCCCTGGAGTTCTTAAACTCTGCAGTACGGAGCAATGATCTGACAAAGTGCTAATTTTAAGACGTAGCAACCTTGGCAGCATCTGGTTCAGACAAATTCATCTACAAAAGGAGTGGTTTCTTTAAAAACAAACAGACAAAACAAAAATAGAAATAAAATGGATGTATGGAACTGCAGTGTCAGCTCTATGTCACACTCACCTGTCTGCAATACTCGCAGATTTGATTTTGTCTATGACAATGACCTGTTTGCTGCAGCACATTGAAGTAGATAGTGCAACCCCAAGAGCAGCACCAGGAGTTTTGGCAACTTCAACAAGCAGTGGCCCAGACGCTGTAGCTACTGACTCTGTTAAAATTAGACAACAAAAAATCAGTACTATACCAACTGTAGTATTTATGCCATTTTCATATTTTCTCACATAAAATCTCTATTCTATTTCTCTAACCAGACAACATGCCACATAAAGAAATTCTGGAATATCATCAGTTTAGGCATCAAGAACCAACTCTTAATGTTGAAACCAATAAAAGCAAGGGGTTTGTGAATCTGGGATGTCTGGAAGCTTCTTAGTGTATCAGAATCAGAGATGGATCAGGATGGAGGACTAGGATGTGTTAGAGAACCACTCTTTTGAACAACTGCAGCTATAAATCACCTGGAATTTAAAACAGGTATGCTGAAGAAACAAAACTAATAAAAAAGTAAAAGATGATCTGAAAAATGAACTGAGGTAAATAGGTTACAAAAGGATGCTAAATTCGTTTTCAGAAAAGAAGGGAAAGGTGTACAGGTGTTATAATAATTAAATGAAGAAGGTGAAGGAAGGGTCTACCAGAAATCCCTTACAAAGAAAAAGGATAATTTAGGTGAAAATGCAGAAAGTGCAGGAGGCATGACAGCTAGAAATAGTAGGAGTTAATGCAAAATGCATGTGAGGATGTTCAGAAGATTCTTGTGATATCCTGTCACAGGATAAAGTACTGCCTTACAATGGGTCACAGACAGTAGATGACCAAACACTGAAAAAAGAAAACAGAAAAAAAGGAAGCAGCAGCAGCAGCAGCAGCAGTCAAGACTAACGACTATGTTGAGGAATTATGCTCAAGAGAGCCAAGTGCTAGACAGAACAAAGAAAAAAGACAGCAATCTGCTTTGCAAATACCAAAACAAGGCACACAATGATAGGGGTGAAGCACATTCTGGAGACTGCCTGAGAATTCCTACTGATACCCATCTATCAACAAATGACCTAAGTGGAGTAAGATCCAGTAAGCGAAGGTGTCTTTTAAGGATATAAAAAGACTGCGGCAAAGAAAGTGATATTGGAAGCCTTCGGAGGTGCTTACAATCAGAATAAGGGAAAATGTACAAGTAGAGACATGCTGGAGTAAAGTTACCAAATGTCCTGCTAGAGAACAGGAGAGATTCGTATTCACAGAGTACTGGAGCCTGCTATAAGAACACAAGGAAAATGTTCAGCTGCGACATCTCTCAGAAGCTGTAAGAGAACCACAGATGGAGTATGGAGAGGATAGATATCAAAGTATTCCATCCAGTCTTAAACCTAGAAAATTAGTCCAAAAATGTAATTCTGTCACAGAAGAGAAAGACTGTGAAGCAGTGTATTGCTGTACAATGAGAACTTTGTTACCTAACACTCAGGTAAGGTGCTCTTCCCAGTTAGAGAGTAATGTAGATAAACTGACTATAGAAATGAAATGAAAAATGTGCTTGGATGGAATAGCATACAATACCAGTAAACCATCAGTTAATAATTATAGAACACCCTTTTCCCTCACGACTTGAAATAATTTTTATATACCTGTTGTCTTTTTTCCAGTTAGAAACTTGAGGGTTAAAAGAGGAAATTTAGTACTTTTGAAAGTGCCAATTAATTCTGAGGGATTTACATTAGAGCCCAGCTGGGACTGAGTCTTTAAAGGCTGAACTTCCACAGGCACTACCAAAATAAGCTGCTCTGTAAATCTGAACCAAACCTTACACTGCAGTCCCAAAAGAGAGTCCACCCAGAAGCATTCCTGCCTGGTGCTTCAGGCACTAAATAGATCTTAAGCTGGGTGAATTGCCCTTAGCAGTTACCTGTCTTTCTCTGGTAACTAAAGGAGGTGGTTATGGCAATCAAGCTTCTGTCTTAGATGCCTTGGGTAAGTGTCTAAGCTAGGCAGGATGCACTCAGCGACTTGCATACAGCCAAAAACGCATGTGCAGCAGAGCAGAATTCAAGAACTCCCAATTCCTATTCCTGTGCTGAGAAACAATTGTCTTCTTGAATATTCTAGTGTTTTCTGGAACTACAAACAAGCTCATATTTACAAACATAAGGGAAGAAGACTTGAACAATGTTTGTCATGAGTACTGTGACAAAGGCTTGAACTCAGATGGATCCAGAAAATGATAAAGCTCAACTTGTTACTGGCCTATCACAAGTTCACTCTGTAGCAATCGCCTTGAGAAGAGGAGGGAAACTATATATTCAAATATAACCTGTCAGGAATGAGTAAATCTTCCATGATGCCGCTCCAGAGTTGCTTGAGAAATGCACGATCAGCTTATGCTCCAGCATTATTTCCCAAGTGCCCATTAAAATGCACTGGGAAGGCAAACCAAGGCCGACAGGATGAATAAATAAGATAACTACATTAGAGGAACCAGAAGAGAAGAAGTGGAGTGAGTCTAACTGTGGATAATAAACACAAGGAAGAGAAATCAGAGGGCAATAATCAAACACACATTCCCTGACAGAGAAGGATTAGTTTATCATGCTGAAGTAAAGCATGGGTATGAAAAATGAATCATACAGGTATAAATTATTCATGTGTGAAGATGTTTCAGTCATTAAGATATTTACACCATGACTGAAGCACTTACAGACTGTGTTGATTTATTGGCTACATAATTACATAAGATACACCGATGAATGTTTGCATGAAAAATGCTCTAGATTTTTGATTTTGTTAATAATATTTCTCACTTCTGAGCACCGCATCTCAATCAGTACACGAGTCTTGATTAAAACCTCCCAGAGGAAGCAGCACTGCTTTCTGCATGCTAATACATTTCTTCAGTTAGCTAACAGGACACCTTTTTTATTTGACAGCTTTAATCACTGGCAACAAGGGTTTTTTTATTCCAAACATATTTTAATGGTGTATAAATATACTACATGATATATAAAAAGTTTTGGATAAAATAAGCAGTGTCACAACCTTCCCTCACCTCAAATGATAATCACAAATCAGTTTGAAGGTTGAAAAAAGTTATTTTTTTACCCTGATTTCCCAGGGAAGTAAAGCCTTTGTGATCACATTACATGTGTTTGTTTATATACTCATAAATGTATGTAAGTACTAGTTCTTGCCTATCCTGATGGCTTAATTGTTGAGACCAGTTCAACAGCTGGTAGATGCTGGAGGACAGCAAACCTCTTCAGAACTCCCACAATGGGGCAGGCCAAAAAACTAGCTGCTTGTATTAGACAACACAGAATCCACACGGGAAAGAGTGCTTACAAATGCCATAAAATTGGAAAAGCTTCGATCACAGCTTGCAATCAAAAATGACACTAAATCCACAGGAAACCAAACTCTGTTAGTCTATGATGCCTTTTTTTGTTTGTTTTTTTTTCCCCGAAGGCCTCTTGTACTTCAAGCTGGGAAGTGCCAATATACAGTGAGCATGTTCTTGTAGGAACACTGAGCCCTGTTGCTACTGTTTGCGCTTCATGCTTCTCTAACTGGAAGGTTTCTTGTGCTTTCTTATTTTTTTCAGAAGTCATGCCAAAATAACAAATAATTTTTTGAGTGGTTTTAAAGAGACAGACAAGGAGGAAGCATGTCAAAACAGACTTTGACCTTAAAAAGCTATCTGAACCAGTTGAAACATACAGCTCCACAAGACTGCCACTGATCTTGCCTGTATGCTGCTTTATCTTCTAGCAACAATACGAGTGAGAAAAAAGTGGACAACCCACTATCTCACACTAATTTTCCTCTTGCTGAGCTTCTTCCCTATTATATGTCCACAGGTTAACCATTTTTTCATTTTAAAACTGTAGATAGCAGGTCCATGTAGCCTTCTCTGTTGTTGTGATTCTCTGACTGAAAGCAGTAAAATATATATATATGTATGTGTGATATATATATATGTGTATGTAGCAAGCCTGCACTGGTTCAGATCAGTAAATAAATGCATAGTTCCTCAAATATTACAGTTCTCCCACTGCAAAGTTTTAATGTTTTTGTAGTAATGCATTAACAGATCTAAATGTGCCCCACTCCTGTCACAAGAGAAGCCAATATTTCACAGAAATAATTTTTCTTCATCAAAAAAGTGTTCTCTCCTGCTCCTCACATCTTTTTTTTTGTTGTTCCCTTCATACAAAATTTTTGTAACCCACAGGCAGCAAAGGGAACAATTTTTCCAGATACGGCTCAAGATTTCAGGTGTCAGACACACCATAGGTCTACGATCAGGAGCTTGGTGTATTTGCATTCCTTTGGAAAGCTATAGAGCTGAAATGCGGAAATCAAAGTTGATACATTTTTTTACAAGGCACTTAAAATCCATGGCCAGTTGCACAAATTTAAGCCTGGGTAACCAACCCAAAGGCCAGGCAGAATTTCTAACAGACTGGATGAATTTTGTTTCTAAGACTTGTGGCTTTAGCAGCGACGCTCTCCATTTAGACTATTTTGCAAAGCCCTTTACAGCACTTCTCAGTTGACAATGGAGCAACGTAAAAGCACTCAGGGATTCTGCATGCATTCACATCCACTTTTCTTCATTTAACCTACAGACTATTAATTACTGCCAAACAGCATCTTAAACACTTAATGAATCCTGTCATCTTCTATGTGGTTTGCTTATTGTATTCTTAAGGACTTTTTTTTTAATGAACACCAGCTCAGAAAGAGCATTCTTTGTGTCTATTAAAACACTCTCTCTGCAAGACTGATACACTTAAAGTTGTCGCAGCTCCTCACAGTCCAGTGCCACCATCATATCCTATTTGTTATAGAGACACTCATAATTGTCTGCCGTACTGTGACCCCACTGCTTCCCTTCTCATGTTTTCCTGAGGCTGACCCAATGAGAGGTGATCGACCTCCTCCAATTGTCTGCCTTTTCCATGGTCTCGAGCAAAACAGGAACCAAACCCAGAAATTGCTGTGCAAGAGAAAGATTTGCTGGGAGTGGGGATGCTTTTCTCTACCTGTCCTCCCTCCATGCTTCTCTCTGCTAAAACCTTTTCTTTCCTCAGGTTTGCTGTTTACCAGGCCATAGATGCAAACAGATGAAAAAGACCACTTCTGGCATTGTTCTTCATTGCTTGTGTGATGTAACAAGCCACACCACGCCGGTCACATCCTAAAATATGCCTTGCTAGCATTTTTACTTTCCTTTGTAGGGTGATTTTCATTCACTTATATTTAACACCAACTAGATGATTATCTAAGTCTCCCTACACATACAGCTGACTGATGATTATTTAAATACTAAAATTTTGGGGGTGGGAGGCTGCTTATTTATGTAATCCCCTTTCCTTGTACTTTGAAGATAACTGATCTCAATAAATCCCTAATCCCCATTTTGCAAAAAAGGGAACAATAATTACATATTTTTTAAAATGATCTAATTAAGAAATTAATGTTGGGATCACGGGTCAATGGTTTCAAGAAAGCAAGCAGCAGTAAGAAAGACAGGCAGGAATAAAACTTCTGCAGTGTCTAAAGGGCACAGGAGCAACATTCAAGTTGCCCTACAGTTGGGTAGGCCCATTATCACTCCTTCAGAGCAATATTACTCGATACCTCATACTTTTGTGACTGTAAAGGTCATAAGTAAACCACACACACAGCAGCACAGTACTGGCCTCAGCATTCTGTTCTACTGATATTGCATAATGTTTGCACCCTGGCTTTATTCATGCTTCATTTAGCACAGTAACCCTTTTTCATCTCAGATCTTATGGGAAAACTAGAATCAATGCCAGCTAGCAAGCTCTGATAATGACAGCTGAAAAGCTCGAAGTCATTGACAGTGTTTATAATTCTCCCTTGAGAGCTGGAATACAGAAAATATTAATAAGCTTAATGACGTATAAGACGTTACCCTAAAATATGTTTTGGAACAGAGCAAGCCAGCATTATACATTGCAAGCAATATTCGGGGAGTGAGGGTGGTAATTTCTTTAATAATAAAACAACTGTTTAAAAATTAAATAATGTTCTTGTTCAAAGGGTCAGTGACAGTCTCCAAGTCCAGACTTACAAAATACCATAAAATATGTGTTCTCCTAGTGTTCCCTTGACTATGGAGTATCTGTGTGTTTCAGGCAGGCTGTAAAGTGAGTAACAGTTAACAATATCCCCTCTTCTCTGCAGCATATGTTTCTACTAAAAAACAATTTCCCCTCATTTCTGTATTGGGTTTATGTGGTAAGGGCTTTGTAGCAGGGGGCCACAGGGGTGGCTTCTGTGAGAAGATTCCAGAAGCTGCCCCATGTCAGATAAGAGCCAGCTCCAGCCGGCTCCAAAAGGGACCCGCCNGTTCTTGTTCAAAGGGTCAGTGACAGTCTCCAAGTCCAGACTTACAAAATACCATAAAATATGTGTTCTCCTAGTGTTCCCTTGACTATGGAGTATCTGTGTGTTTCAGGCAGGCTGTAAAGTGAGTAACAGTTGTTCTAATTATACCCAGCTCAGCTGGAATTAGAGGGGCAAGAATAGTATTAAAAAAAATAAAAAAAAGTGTCTTTTTCCTTATTGCCCGTAACAGCATGGTACTGGAGCTGCTGGGCTACTAATTGGAAGAAAGCTCATAGTGTACACAGAAAAAGATGAAATTGCTGTTAAGAAAAAAAAGCCACCAATGGCATTTTACACCCTCCCACTTTTAGAATAATGAGATTTAAAAAATAAGAAATAGGAATAATTTCAAGAAGATACCAGCAGAATGACTTAGAATGAAATCAGAGGAACCTCTCAGCCTCAGAATGGAAAACGGGGACATTATTCTCTAAACGAATGCATCGTCTATCTCCTCCCCTATACACTAGCAATTCCATATTCTTGTCAACTGACTGGCGCAATCTTTCCATTTTCTTCTTCTCATCTAATTCCTGCAGTTCATTTATATGCCTCTAACATACTCAAGTTCTTCAGATCAAAAGCTTAGGAGCTGCCTTTACCTAATTTCATACTTTGCAACCTTAACCCCATCATCCTTCTCAGCTCAGAAATGCCTGCTAACCAGCTGAAGAACCACCCCTGCATTCCAAGCACTCAAAACAGCGTGAGTGGGGATGTACTCAAAATCCATGTGTAGACTTTTCTTTTCTGATTTTCTCTCATGTTCAGACCCCAAGGCCTGCCTAAACCCTTTTTGCTTAGAAGATTTTTCCTCGAGTCTTGGGGCACTCTTTCTTCCTATTGTCTCATGCTCAGACATCTTTCATTTTTTACTAGATTTCTCCTCTACTCAAAAGTTGTATTAAAGCCCAATCTCTTCATTTATGTATATCTTTCTTTTCACATTTCCTGTTAAAAGCTGATTGATCTATTGCTAAACTTAAAACACAGAGGGGACATGGCTGATGAAGCCTGTACAGATGATCCTGGATCTGCCTCTTTGAGGCTAATCTGAATGCATTCCAATTAAGTCTGGGCTCTGCAATTTCTTTCCTTTGTTACCTGAAAAATTACTACTTCATAGTAAATTCAGGTGGCACTGAAAGAACTACTGAAAACTCAAATCTCCACCCCCTAATGGCAGCACAAGGTTTCAGAACTTGGGAGTATATAAATGCAACTTGACAGGTTTGCAAACCTTAGGTTTGGCAACCTGGGCTTCAGACACCACCTTTCTATTGAAGTATGGCTCCTGAAAACTGCCCCAAAGCACTCTACAGCATTAGTCTGACTGTGGAATGTCTGCAGAAGTCAGCAGCAATGGACTTCTGCTTGCATTTTATTCCAGGAATGGAACTCAGGAACAGTACCCTGTAACTCATCTCCCGGAATAAGACAGACCCCCGAAACAGTGCAAATAACACGTAAACTCCTCTGCTGAGCTCCTGCAATACAAAACACTGTTTTCTCCACTGCACAAGGCATAGATACAGATACATAGATGCATATATACCCATGTACAAAACATCTTCCCATGCTTATTTTTTTCTTGCAAGTAGGACAGGAAACTAAAATACATAAGAACTTTGATTTCTTCAAAACACCCCAGTTCTTGTATGATTCTGTACCTGACTAATCATAACAAATAGAACAGATAAGGACAACATAATTTGCATCTCTGCCTGCAAACTCAGACACAGCTGGTATGTCAAATTTTACGTCTGACAACCTTGAAGTATGCTTGTAAGTAGACACTACTATGAAGTGCTGCAATACCCACAAATTATGTCTATTTGCCATAATGACCCTAAGTTTCCATCTAACGGGAACAGTAAGAATTAAGAGAGGGGTTGGATTCTCTTCAAAAACCATCAGAGCACAACCCCCCTCACTGCCAGCACTTGACAGATGGCAACAAATGCTGCAAACACCCAAACTTTGTGTTGAGCTGACAGAATTCCCATCCACCAAGGGACCTACCACGATAATGATGTATCAGATAATCCCAGAAGCTTCAGAGCAAAGGCGTGTCCTGGACATTTTGGACATCTTGATAAAAGAGCTGACATGCACACGAAACAGATAAGGCAAACAAGGACAGACCAACATCACGCGGTGCAATGCTGCAGTATTGAGCTACCTGACAGGACGGCAGAGCTCAGGCCCTGGACTCAGCAGAGCCACATGAGCAAGGTGCCAGGATTGTGACAGTGACTTCTGCTTCTCAGCAAGGCGGCTGATCCAAGCACAGCCCTGCTCCCGTGTGGCTGGGCTGCCTGGCATACTTGAGGCGCATGACAAGACTTTGCTCAAGGTCCTCTGTACTGAGCCATACTGTTTCATACATTCATGATTGCTTTGTACATGTTAGTGACCTCTGCACACATGCTCAGCACAGCGTCTGGCTTGCAAAGCTGACTTTGGGTGTACCTCTCATTGAAATCAACAGTCTTGGTTTGGTTCAATAGGCAGGAGGTTTCAGACTTGTCCGTAACTGTTCCCTGCAAGGCCTATTAGATGAGCAGAAACCAAAAAACAAACAAAAAACCCACCTAAAGTAAGACTTTATGTTGTTGTACATAACAGAGAATATGAATTTCTGATGCTACAAGTAAGTACTATCAATACAATTTTTTCCCCCAAAACTTTGATTTGTTTTCAATAATCTGTGCTCTAGCACAGCTGTCTTATAAATAATGGGTGCATTGGCACAATCACTGTATAAAATGCTACCAGCAAGATGACTGGGACTGAGATCTGACCTTGACATTAATGCATCAAGGAACAGAGTGAGAGTTTTGCAGCTCTCTGGGGTTGCTAGAAAGGGCATAGAATCTTTTGCCAGTTGATGCCAACCATTCATGAAATCAAACTTTGGCAGAATGAGTCAGAAAACAAGTTTATTAACTGCCCTCTCCTTCTGTGTTAGTATTGTCTGAGCAGCAGTTTAGCAAAAAATTTAAAAAAAAAAAAAAGAGTAATTTAGGTAATTCACCCTCAAACCCAACACAGAAGCCATAGCTCTGAACATAAACTCTGTGATTCCACACTGCAAAAATAATCCAGGATTGCTTACCTGTTTTCTGCATATTGTTGTCCAATTTTTCCCTTCCCAGTGTTTGTTCCAAGTAATACAGAAACAGGACTACTGGGAGTATGCATATATTTAAAGTAAAAGAAGAAGGTCTCAATATCCCCTCTTCTCTGCAGCATATGTTTCTACTAAAAAACAATTTCCCCTCATTTCTGTATTGGGTTTATGTGGTAAGGGCTTTGTAGCAGGGGGCCACAGGGGTGGCTTCCGTGAGAAGATTCCAGAAGCTGCCCCATGTCAG
>VXAL01006430.1:313325-495346 GCA_013399475.1 Chauna torquata
TTTTTTTTTTTTTTTTTTTTTTTGACCAGTGAAAATCCATCTCATTTTACCTAAGCTGTAAAGCTCTTGAAAAATTAGAGGCCACAGTGCTCAGAGGAAGGCTATTCCGTTCAACATTGCTGAGCTGACCCTAACAGAAACACTGTGCTTACACAAATGGTAAAAAAAAAAAAAAAAGAATTAGGAGCTGATTAAAATAAGTGGAACATCACATATAAATCATTATGAAAAGCAAGCACATAACAAAAAGACAGAACAGTCTACTTACAAACAGAATGACATTAAAAGGAAAATATTATGGTCACCATGTGGGCACAAAGCACTTCAAACTTAACAAACCCGAGAATGAATATTGCCTGGATGAACTTATTTTTACCTTTCTTCTTTAATTACTTAATCACATATTCTTCTCTCTTGAAGAGCCTCACGTAGAAGGGAGACAGTGATTATTTCATGAGTAGCAACATTTTTCCCTTTTTTTTCATGCTCATGTCTTCATTACTGAATATTCCTCTCGTCCTTTCCTGATCATATGGGGCAGGGGGAGCTATCGTATGGTGCAGCATTACAACACAAGTTTATTAATGATTTTATCTCATAACCACCCTTCAGAGCAAAAGCATGGTATCTT
Source organism: Chauna torquata (assembly GCA_013399475.1). Classification (NCBI taxonomy): domain Eukaryota; kingdom Metazoa; phylum Chordata; class Aves; order Anseriformes; family Anhimidae; genus Chauna; species Chauna torquata. The sequence continues at coordinate 313,957 of VXAL01006430.1, forward strand.
CCCCACTGTATAGATAAACAAATGAGGATCATATAAATGAAGGTCAAAAGCATCCATTAGTCTGGAGAGACCAATCTGAGACATCTGCATGCAATCATTCCAACTAAAAACTGTATCATAATGCATATGCTCCATGGAGTCTGAGTATGGCTGCATGGGCATCTTTAACTCTTGCATTTCCCATCCTTGAAGAGCTGAACTGAAAGAAACACTGCAAAGATAAGAAAAAACATGCCCCAACATACACAAAATCTTTCAGGAAAGTCATTACAAAATGTTGCTTCTCCAGAGCACACTGAGCCATATCTGAGCCATTCAAAGACTTCAAAATGTAGCTAAATCTGGGTGGATTTTCACTGGGATAAGCAGAAGAAGAGACTTTCTTGAATAGGGCTTTCTTTCCTGCAACCACTATCTATTAAAGTACAGGTGTGTTCCAGTGCTTCAAAAAGACACATCTTCACAAAGAAAAGATTCTCCAACATTCTCATCATAGGCAAAACAATTTTCTCTAAACTCATTCCTGGAAATGGCAGAACAATTTTGCCTGAAAATGTTAGAAAAAAAAAATTCAGACCTACACAGTTAGCTGGGGGAAGCTGGAATGGGGCCACAAGAAAAACCTCATCATAAACTGCTGAAGTTTTCACAGTTCTTGAAATCAGTGGGTTTAACTGAGGTGGTTTCCAGAAGTCTCAAGTAAGCTGTTCTTCCTGACAGGGGTTTCATAAAGAAGCACAGAAAGGACATATCTTTTCACTCTTGCTTTTCCTTTGCAGCTATTTTCTAGTTAAAACACAGCAACTGATACTTCTCTCACATTCGCTATCCTACTAAAGAACGGCAGAACGCACTGAATGAAACAGACCAGCAGCACCAATGCCTCCCCATGTTTTCTAACACCAACCATTAACATTTGAAATCTGGTCTGTTATGCAAAAGCCAAAAAGCAAATCAAATGAGATGCACGGTGGTTGTTAATCTAAGTGTTTCTCTTGCAGGCTGTAGGATGGAGAGTTTTGCTGTGACCTAGATACAAACTGGGATGGACTATAAATCTTATCACAAAACCAATAAGTTCATGCATGTATGCCCTGTTCCCATACTAACACGGAATTACCAGAAGAGAAAGATCTTAGTGAAGAGGGAAAGAGAAAAGGGGCCTGGCATGTTCTCTTTTCATGAGCAGAAAGGAGAGGACTGAGTGGTACTTGGGTGCAATTAAACAGTGTAAGCAGCCCTATTATTAAATAATATGCACCAGAGTTAGCTCCTTATAATATAGGTCTTGTCTACCCTTCAGAGTTGAGTTGGCTTTAAAATCCCTACAGCAGATACTCTCATGCTGGTAGTGAAATAAAACATTGATTTAGTGGTGCAAACAGTGCTAAAACCAGAAAACTTTTATGCTGTCAGGAGACATTTTTATTGGTATCAACTGGGTCTCCATTTGGGGAGAATGGGGTGGGGGTGGGGGGCAAAGAAACATAGCTCTGCTGTTTATTTCCCTAATGGCAAAGCTCTTCAAATGTAGGACGAGCTAGATTTTTCTCCTTTGGGGCCTATTTTAAATCCCAGCTGAAACCAATGAGAGGCCTTCTAATGAGTCACACAGGCTTGGACCAGGCTTTGGCTAACTTCAAGAAAGGCAGCAGACGGCTCACCTAAGGATCAGTAGTTCTTGTTCTCACCTTGAATGCTTCAGGGCAGCACTCTGCAGCACTGCAGTAGCTAGGGATTAGATCCAGCTTCATGTGCATGCAAAACCTACTAAATTCAGTGGAGAGAATCAGCTGTCAGACTGTATTCAACAATCAAGACAAAACAATACATTTAGTTAAAAATGTAATTCAAGGGCACTTAATACCTGAATTAAGCATATTTTTTGAATGAAGATGTTAACCGTGATTAAGAACAGCTAGTTATTAAGTTGCTGGTGGCCACCCTGAGCCAAAAAATGGCAGGAGGAATTGCAGGGATCGTTTGTTTCAGATTTTCTTTGCAGCTATTGGGAAGGTTGTACCAGAACCATATTAATGACAGTGGGGAAACCACAGGCTCAATGTGTTTGTAGTCCAGGTTCTTTTTTTTTTTTCTTCTTTCAAGCTGCTTGAGGCCTTCAGATTTCAATTAAGAACTCAGGCAGGATGACCTGAATCAGCAATAGCTTTTGGATATAAAATAAAGAACAAAGAAAAACCAAACTAGGAGTTTTTAAAGAAAGTGTGGAGGGACTTTCTAAGTCACATGAAACAAGTCCCAGAGCTCTGCCTCACACTGTATATACAGCATCTTTTCATGTATAAAACCTTTGGATTATATGCCAGAAAAAAAGTGAAACCAAGTCAGTAATTCAGAGGCAATACGGGTTATATATGCTTCTGCGTAATGCAAGAGGGAACCTCACCCTAGAAAGCCCTTTCTTCCTCAGTATCATCCCTATCTCTGTTCCCCCAGTGTCTGTCTCTTTCATCCCCAGAGCCTCATTGCCTCTGATGCCCTGTAGCCAATTTTGTCTATTGGCAAAGCCCTATTCTGCTTCCAATTTCATCCAGGTAACCTGAAGGTCTGGGTTATCACCTGACTTGACTCGTTTACAAGAAACACTGCTTTTATAGTCGTGTGGGTTTGGCATGTCAAAACACAGTTTTATGAGTCAGGGAAGAAATGTCCGGAGGTGTAAAAGAGGAAGGAAGAAGCCTCCGCTTGCCACAGCTTTACCTGCAACCTTGGGAAGCTGTCTTATCCTTCACTGCGGATCTCCTCAGGAGGGCTCGGCACTTTTTTTGGCTGCAGTGAGCCATGACTATCTGCTAGTGTCAGAATTGCAGCTAAAGATGAAACCCGTGAATGGTCTAGATAAGTACTCTTCATAAAGTCACTCCCACCCCCTCCTCTTCCCCCAAGAAGAGAACAGGTAAGATTTAAATGAAACCTGCAGTCAGGTGCTTGCCTTTGGCTTATTTTGAATGCATGTTCAATTATCACAGAAACATCATTTTGTTAGGGTTCTCCAGCATCTACACTGTAATAGCAACATGACCAATCAATAACAGCTGACAGAATATTCTGGCCAGTTTCCCTATAAATGAGACTCACAGAAGGTCAAACACCACTATTCACTAATGAATTGATTAAAAAAAGAAAAATACAGTAATGTTTTTGGCTGAACACAGGCTAACACATGGAGTAATTTTTATCAACACTGTTTCCCCAACCACTCTGATAAATACTGAGTTCATAGGCTATGAAACAATCTCTTCAAAACAACTAGGCATGGTAACCATGTATTTAGAAAAAGATGCAAAGACAGGTTATTAGAGATTTTTAGAATTACTGTAGGGGAATGCGATTTGAATAGAAACTGCACGGAGAGTATAACATTTCACTCATCTCAGAGCTGAGTAACAGCCTTAGAAATATAATTGTGTGTAACAAAATCACATTGTAAGAAATTCCACTGGTCCAATTATCTTTGAATATCTTTGTTGATTTCAAGATAACTCGTTCAGCTTAGACATTGATTTTTTCCCTACCTACACTTCCAGGTCGCAAGCCTTAGTACTATCTTTTCTGAGCAGTACACATCTCCCACATGATGAATACTAGATGGTGCAATCTCAAAGGATCTCCTTCAGTTCTCATTCATACCAGTTTTGCACCAGAATGCCATTAATTGAGACATTTAATATTTAGGCAAAATACCTAAAAATATTCATATTTAAAAATCCATCCTTTTTCAGCATGAGAGTTCTGTAAAATGAAGAATAAACCATGAACCTTAGTGCAAAGGAATGAAAATCTGCCCTACTGCATCCAAATTTAACCTCTTAGTTTATGCCCAGGAAAGGTGTTCCAGGAAACGAGTGAAGTTATTCTCAGGTTTTCTCCTCTTAACCTAACCCATAAGGCACAGTCTGGGTGTGTCATACTGACGAAAAAACATCAAGAGGATGGACTAGTTTGATTCTGGATTTTTTCAGCACCTCCCTGAGGGAAAGTCTTGGGAGAAGTTTAGTGCTGTCCTCTCCCTGGAACACAGACGGGAATGGTGCCTTTGCTGCTGCTGCTATTTCCTCAGAGATGGGCTGTTTGAGACACAGCTTCCGGGGTTACAGCCCGGAAGTTCTCTCTAATATAAAGAAAATGAAATCTGTCCCTTATTCCTTGGTCTCTTGGATGACTGCAATGACGCTAAGCCAAATCCAAGGCTGATTTTTTTAAATTGGATTTCTTCTGATTACCTAGTTTCCCTCGCGTTGAATTGCATAGCACATGCAGAAAATCCTTTAATCTCCAGAAAGTTTAATTATCATCCTCTTTGTAAAACTTTCACACCTGCACTCTGAATTTAAGTACTTCAGCTACCTGCTCAATTTTTTTTCATACTAGCACAAATCAGGATACTTCATTCTCCTTGTTAGTTTGTTGTTGACCAGCACGCTAAGTAACAGATAAGCCAACTTAACTTCCAGCTGACCACAGGTATGAGCTTGTAGCAGAGATAGTAATTCTCTTTCACACTGCGTTTCATGGCACATCTGGATAGCCCTCATGCAACATGGAAAGATTTGACCAATCCTTTTCCCATCATTTACTAAATGTAGAGTAAAAAGCTTTCCTTGCAATGAATCAGTAAGATACATAGGTAGGAGGGTTACTGGCTCCTTCCCTCCACTTGGAGCCTGGATGGTGGAGAGAACAGGTTATTACAGCCATCTCGTCCTCCCATTGTTTATTTTTAAATACTTACTAGAAGAAGCAGAATAGCATATTTTTTATAGGCAGAGGCTGCTTCCATTTGAGCATCTAAACCCTTGAATTAGCATCTAAAAATTCAGACCACATGCTTTGTGAGGAGACAGCACAATAGATTATGAAGGCTCTACTTTAATGAATGCCTGTCATGAAATACATTAGGTATCTCAGACTAATTTTTTGAATTGTACACTATTTAGACTAACTGCATGCAAATATGGGTTTCACCTTCCTGACAAGTCTTTGAAGACAAATTTGTCCATTACTGCTAGTATCCAGCAAGACAATGCAGAATCTTTTCAGATAAGAAGAAGAACCTGGAAGAGAATAAGCCCCCCTACCCTTTCTAGCTATTTATGACAATGAAATTGCATTTTTAGTTTTCAGTTACAGAGACATCTTATTTCACCTTTAGATTTTTTTTTTCTCCTGTACTAAGCAATGTTTATTAAGCTGCTTTTAATGAGGCCATGGTTTCAAAAGCACTAGAGAGAACTGTTAATTGGACCTGTTAGAGTAATTTGTAACTTATATAGTTCTACTAAACTCCATTTATTTCTCTTCAGGGATGATCAAGAAATTTGTAAAGAAAGAAATATCTGTAAGATTTATTAAATACTTATAAAACATCATGACTCCCCCTTTATTTCTCTAATTATCTAGTAGCAATATGGCTATCAAATTGTAACAACAAATCATAACCAGTCAGAGAAAAGAAAATTAAAAAATACTACAGGGCAAACATACTTGGGAATCACAGCTCTTCTTAACATTGGTCTAACAGTCTCAATGTATTAAATATTTGGCATGATTTTTTTTCTTATGACGATTACCTCTCTCAGGCTGCATTTGTCTTTCTTCCCTTAGTTATTTCAGCTGACACAGGTCAGCCGTGTCTGAGAGCATCACTAGGGAAAACTGTACCGTGTTGTCCCCACATAGAAAATTCTGTGGGCTTTATATTGCAAATTCATATTTTCCATGTGTCTTCATTCCCTGACAGATCTGGCACAGAGAATCAAGATAAATGACAGGAGAAGGGGAGACTTGGACTTCTTGGGCAACAAGGGGAGGAACTTGGGAAAGGAACTGAGGTCAGAAGGTGATCAATCTGAAAAGAAGCTGTAGTACAAAGAACTTGGGAGTGGTTTGTTAAAAGACAGGGACAAGAGGAAGTGCTAAAGAGGAATAGGCACGAAAACTGGCAAAGGATTTTATGGAGGGAAATGTTAGGAGGAGAAATATGTTGGGAAATTACCTAAACCTTACTTGGCAAAAGACAGAAGAGAAAACTGGGCTGTAACAAGAGAGAATAGCATGTTGGGGATTTAGGAGTTTCTAGAAAAGAAGACTCAAGCTAGGTCAGTAAGGAAAGGGAAATTCAAGCAGCTGCTGGAAAAAAGATGGTAATGCAACTAGGAACCAGGATAAGAACAAAGAATTGAGGATATAAACTGCCACATTTTCATGAAATGGACAGGAAGAGGCAGGAAGGAATGCAGGATCCAGAAGCTTCATGCTTCTCTGCTGTCCACAAACATATTTGAAATCCACTGGTCCATGTCTCTCAAGCCTTTTGTGCCTGGTCCCCAGGAAGCACGTACGTACTGTGCTGGACAGCTGGTCCCAGCTAATAGGGCTGGTCCCAGCTAATAGGGAACAGCCTGGTGGGCTTAATGGTTCTCACTTTTTTGAGGAACTGTTTGGGTACAGACATAATGCCAGATACAGGTTTCCCGCCCCGACTCCTTCCCCATAGAGAAACCTAGGGAATGGTACATAAAAATGTTTCAACAGTGTTAAAGATGTAAGCTCACACAAATATTGGGAAACAACAAATTGACAGTTGCTTATGCAATACAGTGATACAGTGCATTACATGTACACATGCTATTTTCTTACAAGGGCTCATTCCACACCTCTTTCACTACTCAGCAGTCCTCATGGTGAAACAAATATCCTATCCATAAGACAAACATTTTAAGTTTTGAGGGAGCTAGAAGTGAATGAGTTGGGTGGGAATTGTGTTAAGAGTAAAGAGGAAACTACAAGAAATGGAAGAAGGTCGAGTAATATTGAGAAGACAACTCAGTGCTGCTTTGAAGTACCAGATTCTCTTTCTCTCTGTCACAATTTCTGTAAAGGTTGAAAAGAACATTTATACTGAATTGGTCACTAATGGCAACCATTTGTTTGTTCCACTATCTGTAGTCAACGGCAGGATCTCTTGATCACACAAAGTACTAACAAATCAAGAACTGGGTTCTGAAGTTGCAAGACCAAAATGATGGATTTTTGTTTAAACCATAGTAAGTATTTACCTTAGGTATCCATGCTATCCATTTATCTCAAGAGGTGTTAAAAAAGCTATTATTTTCCTTTTAAACCACATAAATAGAGTAGATTAAAGCAGGTAAGCAAGTAGGAACTGATGCCTGACTGACAGGTATCAGTCTGCTTATAGGCAAAGATGAGACTCAGTGAAGTCAGTATGTACTGTATTTGGTAGCAGCATGAGATGACGGGCTAAAGGGAAGAACCCATTTACTGTTGTGAAAAAGCAGTCCTGAGAGCCCGAAAACTTGAGAGCAGAAAAAATCACAAGCCTCAGACTTCTCCAAAGGAAAAAGCCTCTTTTGGTGCCAAGGATAAGTCATATCCCAACATGTATCTTTCTCTACTTGAAATCCTAACAAGCTAGCACAATTGAAAGAACTTACTTATTGTGTATGTTCACTTCTGATTGTCAGTTCATACCAATGGCCCTGATGCAGGCATCTGGACACTGACAGCTGAGAGCACAAATAGTGCATTTGGTAAACAAGCAACTTGTACAGTAAAATGGGAGACTAGCATGCCACAGCAGAGAGATATAAATATCTGCTTAGTTTGCACAGCGTGAACATGGATTGTGCATTGGCCTCCAGGACAGACAAAAAATCCCACGTGGTTTTCCTAGTGATATGTCTGTGACTGGATATTTCTGTAACTGTTAAGAGAGAGAGATGTCTATGTCATCTTCTGCTTTAAGAAAGAGCCAACAAATTTGGAATGACCTTGGGACACTGAGGTTTTCTCCTTGAGATCTGCATATTGCCTGAAGCACACACACTGCAGCGTGACTAGGGCCTCAGGAAAAAGCATCAGGAAATGAATGACTGTGCATTCAGACAAGGATCTGCACAGTGTCTCCCATAAGTCTGTGGCCACATACTGAAGACAGAAAGAAAATACATAATGAATAACTGCATAAAATGGTTATTCTCCCTCCTGTGGATCTTGTGACTGCATTACATGCACACCTAGCTGGATAGAGACTGAGCAGACATTCTGAACCTTAACATTTCCTAACTGGCACACTCAACTCTAACTTCAACTGTTGTCTTCTGGCATAATTTATGTAGGTGTTTGTGTAGCAGTATTAAAAGTAGAGTAATACTTCAGCTACTACAGCTACCTTTGCTTTGCATATGAATTTTTACTCAATCTGTCTCTGAAGCAACATGAGAGAGGAACAGTTCTTTAAACGTTTAACTAACATTTATATTTAGAATTTCAAGGGACCTAGGTCCATTGCTCTGGGACAGTCAGAAGACCTGCAGTCACAGTCAAATGCTAGAGTACAACGTCTAACTTTTTTGTCAAAGACTTGTAATAGACAAAGAAAATGTTAATTTTAAGTTTATAAAAAAGTGGAAAGAAAAAAGCAATGTGGAATCCTGCAGGCTTCCTGACTTTCCTTCAGCTTTCAAGGTCCTGCAACATTTACAAGGTTTATGAGGGTCTTGAGTCTGTCCTTGGAGTCTCTGGAGCTCCTGTTTCCCGGTCTTGTAAAACTCAGTAACACTTAAAGGTCTCCACAGCTCTGGATACGCTTGAGTTATATTGCTTTATGAAACTTAAGGGGCAGCCCATATGGTTCTTTTTCCTCCTGCATTTATTGTCTTGCAAAAATTACTGGAAGTCTATACCGGATCACAGATTACATCACCTGATGTTTAAACTAGGCGTGCTTCCTTTCCCTAGTGCTCTTCTTGTCAGCCACTGAATTCCTGAATTCCTGTCAGAATTATTGCAGGGTGAGGCAGATTTCTGTAAACATAATCTCATAAAATTGTTACTGCCTTTTTTTTTTTTTTGAATGAATGATCTTAAAGAGGCATAAAGCTGGACAGTATTTGCCAAACTGCTGTCAGATTTACCAGCAAATGATTGCATGAATAATTCCCATTCTATAAAGCTGTATAAACAGTAAGTGTAGAGTTCAGAAAACTGAGGGTGCTGTCCTAGATAAAGCTGAGCGGTTCTATGTCAGGGTGACTCTGGTAGGTTGGGAGTGAAAAAACAGCTGAACATTTTTGCAGAGAACAATTACAGGGTGCCACATTCCAGCAAATCTATTCTGGCTCAGGTAAGTGTGAGAATTGTTAAATAAGCCAGATAAACATTTGGAATTAGAATGAGCAATATGTTCCTTCATTCCTGAAGACCATGGGTGCATGTGGCTTGAGCTAAGAAACATCTAGTGAAAAGATGAGATAGAAAGATTTTGTATCTCTTAGGTGCAAATAGATTTAAAAAAAAAAAGAAAAAAAAAAGCTTATATTTGTGCCTAAGTTCTGGCAATAACTAATAGCGTTATTTAACTACAGGATCCTTGATTTAAAGATTACCCCAGCAAGAACATCCAAGATTTAAAAAGTAGATTGCTCAAAGGCTCAACAGCAGCAATTGATGAACTAGAGTTACGCGAAAATGTTATGGGCCAGACTTTAAACTCAAGGTAGCCATTACCTTTGAACTTTTCTGAATGCTCACTTTCAGAATAAATATGAAAGATTACCCAAATTGAACTTATGTGACCCCAACTACAGAGACTATAGACAACCCAGCAGCATCACTGCAGCTTTTGAAAAACTGAAGGTAAACTGCATCTGCTCTAGTTCCACATAAATGTAGTGATAGGCTTTTATTTCTCATTTTAGAAGGGCGTGGTGTGAATCTTTGTTTGCCGCTTATTATTACCCATTGCATTCTATATTCGTAAGTCGTTCACATATGATTTTTCATCTCTACCTGAAAGATCTCTCAAATACACTTTCTTATTGGGAAGACCCAATTTCTTAGAGAAGTGTGATATACAGCTTATGTACTCCATGATATAAGACATTATGAAATTCATCTGGCTAACTAAAGTGAAAGATGTCTAAGTCAGTGTCCAAGCCCATAGATGTGTAAGTCAATGCTAGCAGTCACTTCAGTGTAAGATGGTAATCTTCTGTTTAGAAATAGTCTTTTTACCTGAAACCAAGTCTGTTTGTAACAAGTTCATAGATTTCAGAGAAAATAGATTTATTGTACACACCCTTGGGAAAATGTCCTGCATCTCCTATCTCAAAAGCCAATTGACTTACCTCATACTTCTCCATTTTCCCAAAGAGACTTTAAAGTCAGCATTGATAGGAAAGTGCTATCAATCTCCCAGTCCAGAATTTCATGTAAGGTGAAGATACCTGACCCACAGTTTACAAGCTGTGAGGAGCTCATTAGGCTACTTCACCTAGCCCATAGCCTGCACCAAGCAGTGAGAACTTCAGTCTTCCCAACCTAAGTTTATAGCTTGGAATTAATATTTGCTGTTTGGTTGCCACAGGGAAAAAAAACTCAGGCTGCAAAATTATTTCAGTAGTGGCAGCCATCCACTGCCAACAACCACGCTGCCTCTGTTCTTTCCACTCCACAGCATGAGGGGCAGAGGTGTAGCCATATGGCACAGAGAGAGCTGCAATATTCAGACCTTTTCCACCACTGACTAAAAATAGGTGGTCCACATGACCATAACGTGTGGACACTATAGGTGTAAGGATTACAAAGAAAAGTGACAAAGTCCACAAAATTTATGTTACTTCCACATAGCTGGGTTTAGGGCAAGTCATCATGGCCATCTCCTCTGCAAACACTGAAGTGCAGTATTATTAAAGCTTCACAAAATTAAAAAAAAATGCAGGTAGTCTCCTCTAAAATCTACAAGGAGTATAAGCAACTATATTGCTTCATGATTGGAGGAGGTATTTTGGAAAACAGAAGAACATATGGAAGACTGCTACCTCCACAACCGCAAATGTAACTTTTAACTTGTTATAAAAGATTTTCTCAGAAATTCTGTTTTCCTATTTTTTTCACAGACTATCTTAGTGTTTCCAAACTCCTATTATTTCGAAGTCTCTTTAAGACTATACCGCAGTACACTCCACACACCAAACTGGAACATTTCCAGCAGAAACAAACAAACAAACAAGCAAACAAAAAACGCAAACAAAGTAACAACATCTCTTCCAAAGAGCTTGTTGACAAGTTTCTTCCTAGGATCCAGCTTAGCAAGATGCTTCAGGATCTATTTAAGCAAGCAGAAGTGTAACCCCTGAGAGTTCAATGGGACTAGCCACATCTCCTACATTATATACACACTTACATACCCTGAATAGAACCTCTGAATATTTTTTTTTTACTCCAGTTTGTCTAGGTTCCAGAACCAATAAAATGTACAAGCTTCCCAAATGACCTCTTGAAGACTTCAGGCAAAGGAACAAAACTTAGAGAAATATAGCACCTTTGAAACAGCTTATGCTTATGGGAGTATAAAAAGTCAGTTACACACCACAGGACTGGAGCTGAAAAATAGCTCAGGATTATTTTCTTCATCTAGTGTAACCTTTTCAAATTAACTTCCAATTTCATGCTATCAGAATATATTTTATGGCTCTTTCCAGTTCTGGTCACATGAAACGCTACTTTATAGGATACAGCCATCTGCTAACAGAAGAGAAGATTTTAAAGCAAATAATGGTACAATTGTATCTCTGGGAGTAAGATATTCCTCTGAAAGTTTATACTAGGAGGACCCTATAGCATGGACCAAGCTGTTAAAGAACTTTTGGATTGTTGCTTCACTCTCAGCAGGATAAACTACTAAAATAGTTTCAGGCAACAGCACTGATAAGCCACCTTATGTAGTGCTGTTCCTCTTGTTTTAGCCTATTTTTATATTCATATTAACCCTGAGGCGGTATTACAAATACTTTGTCTTGTGGGTAACAGAAGAGATGGAGAACAGAGTAACATTTTTGTAATTCTTATATTTCTGTTCAAGGCTCATATCCTCCCTTTTATGTTACTCACAATTTTGACTTGAACAGTAGTAAGCAAAGATGCAGATTGGGACCATTTTCCTGGGCCAGGAATGGATAGATTAGGATGAGTGATTTTCAGCCTTTGGGACATGATCTACTCATAACCAAACTGCAAAAAGCAAAGAAAACCTCCCAACAAATTTTTTCACAATACCATTGGAAAACTAGCATTGTGTGCATGTGGGAAAAAGTAAAAAACAACTTGGGGCTAGATAAAATCTAACAAAAGTATAATGCATTAGAGAGAAAGCCTTCTAGATCCCTCCTTATTTCTTCTTGCTGATATTGCAGTACCATTATCCCATAAATTTCCCAGTGTTTGAGTCCCTTTTCCTTTTTTCTTTCTGACTCCACAAGTCTCAAGTTCTTCCACCTCCTTCAGTTTCCATAGGATAATGCATTAATTGCCAGGAAGGTAGGAACAATAAATCCAGATTTGTTAATGAGAACAAAAGGGAGATAGCAGAGTTTATTCAGACAGAGAATACCACCAAGAGATGATTTGGAAGGCACTGCCTATACAGTGTAAGCCTGCGGTTTCCAGCTAAGATCTGTATCCTCCTGCACTGAGCTCCATCTGGATAGCACAGAAAAGAAGGTTCCTGCCTTGAGCAATGTACAATCTACAGCACAACAGAACTTCTCTGATTTTGTCATGTGGTTTTGTCCTCATGCAAACCTGCACAGACTTCTGTAAGATCCTCATTGAAATTCAGGCCGTCTCTCTGGGGTATACAGGAGAATGGGGATGGGAGTTTTCTCTGAAATGAAAGCTTAGCTGGGAACTTTGGCTGTCCAAAGCCAGGGTTCATTTCAATGAGATCTCTCTCTTAGAGAAAGTGGAGTATGAAGAATCTGGTTTTAACTTTGATGATACATAAGATTTGGTCATCCATCATCTTCCAAAGGTTAAAAAAAAAAAAAAAACACTGAAAACATGAAAACACCTAAATTCTAGTCCTCTTCAGGTTACAAGATCACCTGTATTTCATTTTCTACATGGGAGGCTCCTGCCCACATAGATGCAGAACTCTTATCACGTTTCTGGACACGAGCCTTGCATGAATGTCCAGCAGGCCTGCCAGACACCATGCAAACGTGGCACTCCATTCTTGATAGTTAAGTAAACAAAGACATATAACATAATAAAAAATATCTGTGTCTTGGAGAGAAAAAAGAAGGCTGTTCCAGAATAAAAAAATATCTTACATTATTCTTCTAAGTACTAATATTTTCCAAGGCTTTGCAGTTTGACAATGCTATTCCACGAATTCCTATGAGGCCACTTTCCTACTAGGCTAGAAATCTGACTGTGGAACTGAGGAGGAAAAGAAGAGAAAGATCCCCAAACAGAGAAGAAATCCTTCAATCTGACTGGTGAGTATTTCTATTTCTTGCTGCCACCAATTTTCACTATCTTGCAAAAATGGAGGGGATCTGACACCTTCCAAAGGCACATGGAAATAATTCATTCCCAAATCTGTTGTGAAAAATCACCTGCTCTCCTTGACTTTCCAAAAATCCTCCAATATCTTCAGTGAGTTCCACAGCAGTTTGTATAAACTGTAAGCTCATTTTTCAAGCCATGACTTGCCATCTCTACATTTCTTAACAACTTTTCTTCTTCCCACTCTATGGCAGTTTTGTAACTTTTTGTAACAGCTTGGCCATCTAGTAGCACTGGCAAAAGGCAAAAGAATTCCTGTAAGGGCAAGTAAACTCTCTTCCATGTGACATAGAAATGGTTACACTTCATCAACCTTTATTATAAACTAGTCACTGGAAAAGTTACTTTGCTAGAATCTACACTATGGTTTCACTCTACAAACCATGTCAGAATGCTAAATTGCAGTAAAATACTGCTCACCTTTTTATGAACCCAAGATTAATGACACGGTGCAGAAGAGAATATCAGTGCTGCTAGGAGCATAACAAATCGCAATCAATTCTAAAATAGCTCATCAAGAACAGGCAGCAAAACAGCACAGATGGTTCCCAGAACTAAAGCCCCACTTCTCAACATACCCATTACTGAGACATCGTATTCAACCAGCAGAGTCGCCTCTTGTCCACATTGTTTGAGAATACTCATAGCTTCAGCATGTGTTGTTCCAAGCAGTCGGATCCCATCAACACTCAGCAGCCTGTCCCCAGGTTTGATTGTGCCCTCTCTGAAGGGAGATTAAAGGAATAATCTTAGTTAATATAAGATAAATTAATTTGGAGATAATACCATTTATGCAAAGCGATTCTCTCACACCCTCTCTGACATCCATCCTTCTTGACTTAACATTTACTTTGACAGTGAGGACATTCAGGGGGCACAGTGAAAAGGAAATTGCTTTAATTGGAAAGTCAGCGATTGGAAAACAGCTTAACACATAGCTAAATAATTGAGTCATGTTAAATCACAACTAAGTATAGCTTCTGCTTCAACATATGCGTTGTTTCTGCTTTGTCCACACAACTCCTCTTTCATACATACATAAACACCTTCCCCCACAGATATTTTCTTAAAAATACATAGGAGGTACTATAAACACATGGGTGAAGAAACAGATTGCAAAATATGAATGTCCATTTACTGATTTTCTTCAAAAACATCTCCTACTTGGATAGTTCCATTTTTCTTTTCTTCCTACCTAAAAGCAGTTTGCCTATAAATATACATTGTCTTCTAGGCTTATCTCATAACATATTCAGAATTATAATAGAAAATGAAGTACTAACATTGCCAGCTTAAGAATCAGGGAGAAAAACAGGAAGGCAAGGGGGATGAGGGTGGGGAAGAAAGGGAGGGACAAAAGACGAAAGCTCTCTTGAAATGTTTGCTTCTCAATTGATGTTTCAAAGGGTGAAAATATAAACATAAGCTATAGAAAATCAGGCTGCTTTAAAAAAATTGCTTTTTAAGTTTCTTTGATGATTTAAAGGCACAAATGCCATTTTTGAAAATATGAATCAAACATATATACAAACTGAATATTCTTTCATCATGCAGATACAAGATGGTATTACAAAAAAATATATTCATTGGGCCGAACCATAAATCTGTACTCAGAAGTTTTCCAGGTGAAGTCATGTATGAACTCACATGCAGATATGAAAAAACATCTTAAAACAATAACACAACAACACCCAACACATAAAAGTATTTGTCTGGAGTGCAAGAGAAAAAGATTGTGGTGTTAGTGTATAAAAAGCATAATTAAGAGCTTCAGTACTTGTCTGAAGGCTGCAAAGATTGTGCTCTGACCTATTACAGAGATTTGTTCTAATTATTTTAGGTTAATTTTTGCAAGTGTTTAATGGGTAGTCTTGGAACATGCAAGATAGTCTGTTAATTAAAGTTCACACCACACTGTGATGTGCTGAGCCTCTGTGGTTTCCTATTACTGTTATTATTATTACAATTAAATGCATAAATCATGAATTTCAAAGGAACAGGTTTGAATACATCTACTTCACTCCAAGTCTTAACTTCTATTCCACATAATTCACTTTTCTCCATGTTTCTTTCACTTGCATTACAGAGAAAGATGAATTGTACCTGTCAGCAGGCCCTCCAGGTCTAACACATGTTATTACAACAGGACGAGATTTATTTCTGTCATCGTGTGCTCCACCTAGAAAGAGAAAAGTGAGATAAAGCACACCTTCATTTTATGCTTTTTATGAAAGCTCATTTCTAAGAGGTAAGCCTAAAGCTTGCAGCATGCACACTTACATATGGGCTAAAAAGAGCACAAAATGATGAAGCCACTAATATGAACCTCCAATGATTTTTACTTAAAATAAAATCTGTATGGTAATAGATGATCCTTTATACAATGTTTCTGCAGAGTGATTCTTTTTAAAGGCATATTCCTTACTTAGAAACGCTGCTCTCCAAATTTGATCTCATTGTGAAAACTTACTGTTCTGTAATGTTAGCTGTACTGAGAAAAAAAACACCCATACTTTGTGTATACTCAAAAAAAATGAGTGGCCACTAAGGAATTTATATATTAAATAAAAAAAACCCACATTTTTTTCCTGAAGAAGCTAATATACTTCCCATAATGCATCACTGGGGCATATTATTTAACAGCTGCATGTTTTCTTCTGTTCTCTAAGTCAGTATGAATACTTTTGTTATATACCTCAGACTACCAGCAGGATTAATCAGATTCCATACCTAATTTATACAAATACTATATGTGAATCTTTTTTTCAGAACTACTATTTTACAGTATATAACAGCTTCCTGCTGGTTTCAGTGGCAGCAGTATCTGGTCTTATGTGAAATGAAGTTTGTCATGTTCTTGGCACAGTGAATTAATTACTGTTGTTCCATAAACAAAAATTAGAGCAGTTCATAAAAGCAGTACATTAATGTATGGAAGACATAATACATAAATCACAGAGATGTTTTACAAACTGTAAGCCATAAATCTTGAAATGACTTCTTAGTGCTATAAAAACTTATCACTTCTTTTGCTGATTTAGAAAACAGACTGTTCACATTTAGTAACTCACCTCTTATTACAAACCCAAAAGTGTTCCCCTCTTTATGTAAAGTAACTTCCACAGTTCTAAAAATGACACCCGATCCTTGTACAGCTAAAAAAAGAAAAAAGAAAAAACTCCACCATTATTATTACTTTTTTTCTAATTATACATATAGATTTGCACCTTTTCCAAACTAAGCTAGCTACTGTATTTGTGGTCATACAATTAGAAAGACTCTACTACAGAACAGTCAGACTAAAGACCTGCAACTAACTACAGCTCATGCTCTTTTTCAGTGAATTTTGCGCCAGATACTTTGCAGGTTGCCAATGGTTTAGAAAAAGAGCCACAGATATGTACAACAGCTGAGGAATTTGAGTCTTGCTGTTTAAATTTTGGCATCATTTTGTTTTTCTTATAGTTGCAGAAGAGTGCTAGAAAAGATGGAAATACACAATGAGACACAAGGATGACAAATGAAATTCTTAGAGCTACCTATGTTGTTGGTTGTTCAGCCACGAAAACATTTATTTGTATTGCTTAAAGTCTAGACAATCAAGATTTTTGGGGTGTTTCTCTAACCTCAGATTGCTAGATTAAGATGAAAAAAGTATTTTGTATCATAAAGAACTGTTATTTCTTCCTTTTTCAAAATGTAACATGGTTCCTCACCATTGGTGAGTGAGTTTAACATTTTTTTGACTACTAGTTGAGTCAGTATTTTCTCTGTAAACACTACAGGAGTGGTGCACAGCTGCGTTAGGAGGTGAGAAGCCTAATGCCCAAGCCAACACACAGGTGTGATAATCCATTTTACATTATTTGAAACCACTGCTGTTAAGAGACCAACAGCCAGTTCACTGTTAGCTTTTACAGGAAAAACTTTGGCAGAGTGCAGGAACTCCTTTTTCCAAAGGGAAAAGGACACCATGCAAAATCACACATACACACTCTTCTAAGCTTCCAGTAAGATGCTGCAAATACACAACACACAAAGATAAAACAAAAACAAAACAAAACAAAAATAGAATAAATGCTCTGTGAGGTGCAGAACTAATGAAAACTTAGTCCTTTAACACTCCAGCCTGCAATAATCCCAGTTTCCCTGGCCCCTGTTACGATGCCCTGAGGGGACAGGCTATGCAGCTGGCGAGGTGCATGCTGCCGGCCCATGCGTGGCCCAAACAGAAGCGGTGCCCCCTTATCTCTTCCTGCCCCTCCCTCTGGGTGCTCCCTGGTCTATGACTCTCTCTTCTGCCCAAATATCTATCTCCGTGAAAGATGCAGGAAAGTACATGGGTTTTTGTTTTTTTTTTGGAGTCTTTCAATCCCTTGTTAAACTTGGCTGACCGTGACCTGAAGTTTTTAAGTTACTGCAGGGAACCAGAAAAATAAAATCACACAAATCTCATTTCCTTAGGAAATCGGGCTAAAGATGACACTTTATTAATTAGTGTTTAATAATTAGTAATTCCTGCTGCAGCTCAAAGATTGGAATGGTGTTATTAATGTCCATTCAGTTCCTTTTCAGCTAGAAAACCTTTATTGACAGAAAAGGACCAATTACAGGGAGAAGATGACAACTCTTGCCTTCATTCCTACCAACCGAAAGTGGCCCAGTGCACAGCTCAAGCTGAATCTGCACTTGCTAATTTGCTTAGTGTGGCTTGTGGCTTCCACTGCGGACAGGCAAAGCTTGTAGTTCAGCAGCAAGGAAGGGCACGCAGCGTCCTCCCACTTGAGCAACAACCATTCAGGAGGCTGTACTTCCACCCCAACCTCAACCCTTTTCACCTGGGAGATAAAAAAAGCCCTTAGCTATTAGCAACAAAAGGCACATGCAAGGCAGACAGGGCTCATGTTCCAGTTTGAAATGTTGAGGTAGCTTGTGCTGAAAATAGAAGCTGGATCCTCCTGCTGTGAACACTGCCAGACAGGGAAGAAAACACTATGGAGAGTGAGATTACTAGCGCTCAGCCAGATTTAATCCATCATTATTAATGTACTGACATTTCCCCGCTCAGAAACCAAAACAGTCCTCTCTCTGAGGGGGCAACTGTGAGAACAGCAGTAGAACTTCGTTATGTATGGGGCAGGGAAGGAGGTGCCAGGACTTCACCACATGACCTACTGAAAAACTTCTGGTTATAATAAGTCACTTTGTCTAGATTGTTCAAGAGAATTT
Organism: Chauna torquata; assembly: GCA_013399475.1. NCBI lineage: Eukaryota > Metazoa > Chordata > Aves > Anseriformes > Anhimidae > Chauna > Chauna torquata. The sequence goes on from VXAL01006430.1 coordinate 332,581, forward strand.
AATGGGAACAACTAAACTGCTAATTATCTCCAACATTATTAGCCATGCTTGCATGAAGGGGTCAGAAATTCCAAGGACTTAGAGAAAAGGTTAATGACTGCTACTATAATTTAGCATATCAAAATCCTGTTTCTGTGGACAAGAGTGGCACATGTGCTAACAGTGGTGAAGCTGAAAGAAGCCCACTTGAGTAAGTGCAAAACAAATAATTCTCATAAAACAACTACATCTGTAGCAAAATAATTCTGAACTCAGCTGAATTCATTACCTCAAATACTATGTTTTTGAACATGAAGTTCCCTTACCACAAGCAAACACTAATCAACAGAGAACATTCAAAACATATTAAGGCGATTGTCAGGAGGTCATAAAAGCAACAAAATATGTAATTAGACTAACTCTCCAGCTGCTAGAAACCAGTGGGGAGTTCATCCTCTTCTGAGCACCATCAAAAAGACTGATGGATTTTTTGGCTTCTCTCGCAAGGAGGTCTTTATGTAAGGAGACAAGAGCTTCCTACTTGGCTCTGCAGTTTTTTCTGGCCAAACACCAGAAAACCACATCTTCTCCCCTTCAGTGAGCAGCATGAAAGAACATGCACTCTGTTAAAGGTTGCTGGTTCAGCCCCCTTGGTGCCACATGTCACTTACGCCTTCATTTCAGGCCCCAGGTTTCCCACTCACCATTACTCTAGCTTTCACTTCATACCTAATAGCCTCAATTCCTACCGATTTTCTCCCACAGAGTCACAGACGTAAACATTAAAACAAAGGGCAAAGGAAAGAGGCAAGGAAGACATTCAATAGCACTCTTTGACTTTGGTGTCAACATATGCTTATATTTTGAAGACAATTCTACTCAGCAAGAAGTCTTCATTTCACTAACAGACTTCTTACAGTTTTATCTATCCCTATTGCCCACTCCACTCGGTCTTCTTCTCTAGAAAAGAGATGTTGCCTAAAACTGATGTCAGAAAAGACTGGAAAAGTCCCAAAATATATTGTTCATCTGGGAAAGCAGAAGGTGCTGTTAGTAGAGAGAAGGAAGGAAAAGTCAGAGGTAGAATGCACGGATATTCATTGGTCTCATCTCAGATCTTACTATAACAAGAAGTATTGTCTTGCCCTGGAATCTATCTAATCTAATTCCCAGTATTCAAAACTGGAATAAAATAGTGGAAGTTGACAAGACCCAGCTCTGCCATTGGCTGTATTAATGCTCCTAAAATACCCGAGCACCTCTGAGAGCATCCCCCCGTGCTGCCAATTCTTTCGTACTGCTTCCATGCTCTGCGATAAGCCAGAGAAGAAACTGTAAGAAAATCACTAGCAAAAATGAAGATTACCTCCACATCCATCTCAGTGTTGACAACACACGTTTGTTACTCTGCATACGTTTCAGTTTGCTCTGCATTTACTTACAGACTAGAGGGAGCTCGTACTCCACTTCTAAAACAACCCTCTCGCCAACATTCTTGAGCAGGCTGATGATCTCATCGTGGCGAAATTTGGTCAGGTTGATTCCATTCACAGATTTGATGTAGTCACCTACATCCAACTGATCGCTCCTAGGAAAAAGTACATATTCCTTTTGTTAGAAACAGATCTGCTGGACCAAACTAACTGAATACTTTAAATTACCATTTAGTGATGGCAAGAAACAGTTTTTCAATTCATCTAGATTAAAACAAGTTGATCTTTCAAACAGAAAGTGGCATTTAAGAACTTAATCTAGTCTGGTTTGTTAAATATTAAAAGAGCATTTTTGCATTATTAATTTCTGATGTACAAAAACAGCTGTACAATATAGGAGTTGGATGATTTGACTGGTTTGGGCACAGGATTTGGGAAAACATCTTCATCTCCCCAGCTTTCTCTCTCTCTCTCTCTTTGGGATGCTGCCAGAACTATTTTTTTAGACAAGTTGCCTTCACAGCTAACATCACAGCTACAGGAAACAGGCCACTGCCCAAAAGCGCATGTTCTGCTCAGTTACTTGGAATGATTTAGCTTAATCTTTGTCTCTTGACCTGTTTTGCTCATTTAGAACAGCATTTCATTTTCCTCTGTAGTGGTAAGCAAGTTAGCTATGACTTTAGACTTTACAGTCTTAAAACCAGTTGATGAACAGGCTTTTTTTATTAAATTATGGTAGTAATATGGTTGAGTTTTCAGTTTTGCTTTTTCCCTCAATATTTTATGCTTCTTCTCTCAGGTTTTTGTTCAAGGACCAAAAAAAAAAAAAAAAGGAAAAAAAAAAGAGAGAGAGAAAAATCAAATTTCTATCATTTAGAAGAAACTTAATTAGTCTCATGACAACTTTCAAATATCTCATTGGTATTTCTAGTTTTTGTCAAAGTAGCCTTGAGGGAAGAGGGGGACCAGCTGTTGCTGTTTCTGAGCTTCTCTGGTCTGATGGGCTGCCATTACAGATGCATCTAGTCACATATTTGTTAGTGACCTTTCTGAGGAGGTATGTTTTTCTGAAGCAATCACATCTTATAATGTATTTTGTGGCCTGAAATGTGGTTACCTAGCAGCGATTCCTCCTTGACGAAGGTTAGATACTCTTGGTTTCCCATCCTTGTCGATTCCACCCGATACTGTAAGCCCTAGGGTAGTGCCTTCTTTTTTCATTAATTCAACTATTGTCGAGCCCTTGAATTCCTCTGTTGAAAGAAAATTATTGGCATTATTAAAATTAAATGATAACACAGATGTTGCTTTTCTAAAATGTCATCTACTTCCCAAGAAAGTCATTGTGTATGTTAATAAGTAATAACATGTACATCTGGAGATTCTTTATGTTACAATCCGCAAGTTCTGTCCACAAGGCTCTGTATATAGATAAATCCAAGACATATGTTGTGTAAAAGGTTATTAAAAACTACACCAATGTGCTAGTATACTATACAGAGCCAATAAATACAAAGTCTGGCAACACTTAAACTAAAGGTAGTTGTTTCACATTTTAAAAAATCTCTTCTCCTTTTCTGTTTCTCCCTCTGAACTCTATCCTTTATAAAGTACGTAAGCTGATAACTAAATGGAAGGGTAAAAGACAGTGATATAATGGTACTAGAAAATTTCAGACTTAATTTGAGGCCACTAGCAAACTTCATTGTTAATCAGAACAATTAGACAGCAAGAATCCAGACGGAGATTAAATGTATCAAACTGTAACAGTTTTATTCCTTATTCTTACACAAATAGACTTCCAGTGTAACACTCTGAAATCTCTGCAGAACAGGTGTGAAGTAAGTGAAGGACTTATAACTCACAGTTATAGATAAAATTTCCCTCATGTGCTGTCTGGGACACCCTCTCCTGAAGTTTACCCATTTAGCATTCTCAGAAAATGCCAAGCTAATCTCACAAACCTCAACAAATGCAGGTCACCTGCAACGGAAAGCCTTGACCACTGAGAAAGAGTTGGCTTTACTGCATGTGGCTGTACATGGCAATCTACATATGCACAGCTGCAGCTTTGCTGGAACTGTTTCAAAAGCCATGAGACACTCATACTTCACGTCCAGTGTTTCCAGTCAGAGAAACTATTAAAACTACCAGCTTCCCAGATCTGGAAAAATACATGAGTCCTAAAGATCCACCCTGAAAACGATGACATCGCAGAAGGATCATCCATCTCTCTGGTCCTTGTCAGCATCAATGTGCAGCTTCTAGGTGAATTGGTCAGATACAAACGCCACCACATATACACTGCAAACCACAGTATGTCAGCACCACACTGAACTAGCAATCGTGCCATGAGACTTAAAGATAAAAAGCTACACAGAAAACAAGTAAGTTCCTTGTATACATTCATATGTTGACCAGTAAGCATCAAAAAGTCTAGAATAAGCGCTATGCAAATGGCAGCAAGGCTCTATCAATACCTTTCCCATATGACCTAATACATCTTGACCTCGAGATGAAGAGCAGCTGCTCTGAATGAGAATTGCCAAACTTGAGCAATACAGAGGTAATGGTGAAGGGCAGAGGAAAGCATTCAGAAGAGCCCACAGCCCTGGTGGAGTATCCTGCCAGCTTTGTTGCTACTTCTAATAGGGTTAACTGCTGAATCTTTTGCAGACATAGCATCATCCTATGGAATGTTCACGCTCCGTTCTAGGTGGATGACAGGCTCTTCTTTCCATTCTGGCTGATGACGATCTCACTTCAGTTATTCACATTTCTACCACTGTACAGCATGACTTAAGTGCTTGGGCAAGAATTCTCCTATGCTTATAAAGCTTCTAGTAAGATAAAATTCTGCAATGTATTCTGTCAGCAGCATGGGTTGTTCTAAACTTTGAAATGAGTATTTCAAAAGTGGAAAGTGTATTGTAATAAGATAGATTACAAGAGACTGTAAGACTGTTCAAGATATGTCCCTGTCCAATCAGATGCAGACAGTAGCAGAGCTACCTGGTGCATGCAACTTGGCTGGCACCAAATGCGTTTCAAGTGTCATATGGAAGCTATTGAGCTTCCCCAATAAAGTTTGTTCACATCTGGCCATTTTGACAGTTCAGAAAAAACAGATGTGATTATCTGCATCTGACCATATTGACAAGTTGCACAGCAGTAGGAGACACTACGGGACAAAACGGTATTTTCAGTTTTATAGAAAATTGCAAGTATTCACAATGATTACAAGAGTCAGTCATTGTACTTAACTGCAACCAAAAGTACTGCACAGTTGCACCCATTACACACATTACAACCTCAGGTGCTTGGCTGTTTTGTCCCACTTTTTTATTCAGGGTTTACTTCACCATGAGATCTGGATTCAGAAGGAGAATTCCCCTCCCTCCCATACCTACCAAACTGAATTCCTCTCTTGAACTTCTCAGTAGTACAATCTGCTTCTCAGGATCATCTAAGAATTTCGTTTAACAAATACTTAGCTAGAATATGTATAGAGGACATCAGCAATGCACTGAGCTTGCCTAATCTTTTGCCATAGCATAATACTGCTATGTGTTTTGGTCTTTTAAATAGGTTCTGAGTTTGCAATCCAATGCTGGGAAATACTCTGCTGCCTGAAGTGACATGTGGAACAGATGATTCACAGAGTGTTTTAAACTAGCTAATGATTATGCAGTTCCCTGCAACTGCTGGCATGGAAATTAATGACCAGGCTAGCTCCTTCTCACCATCTATTCTGACAAGTTTCTGTATACCTCTGCCAACAGAACAGTGACCTCTAAACATTCTTCCCAGGTAGGCAGAAGGGAAAAGATGTACGAATGCTGCAAAGGGGGTGGCAGTGAGAAATGCTCATTGCTAACTAACAGATGAGGTCATCCAGGAGTACACAACAGCTTCATTAGGTTTGCTTCTCTGAAAGGTTTTGTAGCTTTTTTTTTTTTTTTGTACATAATCATAACAGGAAGAAATTAATCTACCTGATTTGGTTTTGTTTATAACAGGCTGTTAACCCTAAAAGAACTCTTAAACAGGCCCACTTGATACCCCAGTCTCTCCATTTTTCATCTTTCCTGTCTTAAATCACAATTACTATTCTTCTAATTCTGTATGTTACATGTTCACTCATCTGCACTGTTTCTACATTATTATTACAGACTAATCCCACAGGAGTATTATCACAATGCCCAATATCAGAACAACCTGGACACTTCATCTCTACAAACACCACGCTAATGAGCAACTGCATCTGTATGCGCTATTCCTTAAACAACGCAAGGTCGGTCTCTAGTTAACAAAAAGCTGTGTTACTCTTTGTGGGTTAAAAACCATACTTCATATATCAGCTCACTCATAATTCATTACTTACGCCAACCAGCAAACTCCTAATTAGTTAGAAGGCTCTGGGGCCTGCTCTTTCCCACATGCACTCCCACAGTGCTAACATTAGCATAGTCAGCATCAGAAGGGAAGTCAAACAAGTTATTTCTAGATTTCTTATAATTTATGAGGAAAACATGAATTCAATTTACAAGCCTTTTGCTTAATGGCAAACCAAATGTAAACCATGACCTTAGGAAACAATGTCTCCTTACTCCACAACAGTTTATGAAGTATCAGATGTTGGAACACCACTCCTGCAACACAGCTCTGTGACATGAACCACGTGAATTATTCTAAAATGAAACTCCACAGAGAAAAGATGGTTCCAAGTCTATAAAAAGCCCAAATCAATACCATTTTACACTTCGGTTTGAGAAATGCACCTGAGAACCTCTTCCTCTCCCACCACTAACCGCTCCAGCAGCACTCAGCGAAACGCAGCTCACGCCAGGCTCTGGGCGGTGGGACGAGCCCCTGGGACTGCCCCAGGACTGCCCCAGGACTGCCATCGCTTTCTGCTGCTGCAGGGACGACCCTGGGCACACGTCTGTCTGTGCTGCACCAGCTGCCCCATGGCTTTGCTGGCAACCACCTACCTCCGGCACGGGGCTCAGGAAGCCGGCCAAGCATGGAAAATGGGCTCATTGTGGGGAATGCAGATGTGCACACTTGGGCGTGCATGCAGACATAACATGGAAATGAAAATTTCTGCTCCAAAGAGCTTAGTGTAGATCTCCAGTCCTGTAAGGTGGAGCAAACACAGCAGCTGAACTCTGAAGAAAACATTATGCTGTTAGTTTTCTTCTTTTCCTGGTGTGAATGCTTCTCCTAGGTTCACTGCTGCAATACTGTAATTGTGTGTGCCTGACTTTCAGCAGGGTCAGCTGGCGTAACAGGACTGTGATCTGTGACCTAAGAGACTATAGGGATACCCAGTGTAGGACAAGGAAACATCAAAAGTAAGCAAGTGCTTAAATACAAGACTGTGTAAATCTCCCTGTCAGAAGATGAATAAATGAAACAACTTGCAAGTAAGTAAAATCCAAGAAATATCATGTCAGGTTAATTTTTCTTCAAGGAGAATACTATTACGATGAAGCTCCTAGAATTTTAAATATGATCAGACATTTTGTAATCTCCTGCATTTTGATGTATGTAAATAACATATTTTAATGAATAAAAAGCATGGAAAATAAGTTGACTCATGAGATTTCTGAATGTGGAATATATTCACTTCTTCAAAAAAGAAAATTAAATACTAGTATAAAGAAAAGAATTTCTCCCAGAACAACATTTGAAAGCCAAGAGAACACTTAATCAAAAGTTTTACACTCTGTTTTCTATATTCCTATAACTTTATATCTTAATTTGGATATTAAAGTAAAAGTGAAAAACATCTGCATTCATTCCAGATATTTAGTGTCTTTTTTTCATTCCCTTCTGTGAAAATTTCATTTTCAAATCCAAGAAAATGTCTAAAATCTACACAATCAGGTCAAGTTCCTGTATCCTCTACCTAGTGCATGAACTTGTTCAGTGCAGCCAGGACAGGGCATAAATGGAACTTATCCTAAAAGTAAACTTGCTGTTATTGACCATTTCCTACCAAAAGACATACATAATCAATAAGTAAGTAATTGGTAAGTCTGTTGAAAATACAGTCAATGCTGTCCTTGTATGGATTTCTTCTGTATGTCAGCAGAAATTCTGCAGAGGAAACAATTTGCTTTACATTCCAGTAGGCATCTCACAGCTTAATACGAAGTCACATAGAGATAAAGTCAATTCTTAAGGAACAGATAGCAGTTTGTTATACTGGGGACATCACATCCACTCGATGTTTCAAGTCCTGTGGGTAGGTGTATATCTCTTGAGTACGACAAGAGGGATGTCAACAGATGATGAACGCTTCACTCCTTGTTGCCCTTTTCTTCGCTGGCTGTCACTAACTCCTAAAACCTAAATTTTCACTAAAAACAAACAAGCAAAGACACACTGATGAAGCGAATCTGAAAACATGAAGCTGACCTTAACCTCCTCAAGCTGGTGGACAGACAATGCTGTACAGTTTCCAGTGAAAGTAAGGGAGATGGATAAGGCTCACATGCTTGCAAAAAACTGCATAAGATAGACTCAGTCTACACTGACAGCTATTTTGGAAGAGTACACAATAACCATTTAGTATACAGTACATTAGACACTCCTTTTTTTTTTTTTTTTGTAACCGTAGGAGAGTCTACAAGATAACCTTGCCACTGTGGAAATATTATCTAAAAAACAAAACAAAACAAAACACAACAAATACCTTCCACCAGCATTTATAAACTGGAAAAAGTTTCACTTTTGCCTGGCCTAAGTATGACATAGAAAAGCAAATAATGACATTTTATGATCAACCACAGGCTGCAATATACAGGTTGTGATGACATAACTCACTGAAAATGCTAGGCCTACAGGACATGGCAGTGTAGCTTATATCTTGGTTGGTTTGCTGCCCTGCTAAAAATAGTTAGTTCTTGTACTATTTGGTTTGGGGTACATTTTTCATATACTTAGGCACAGAAACAGATATCTTGTCAGCCAACTCTCTCTAAATCAAAAAGGAGGTATGCAACAGGGATGTTCTTCAATTTAGCATCAAACATAAGCACTAAATTTTAAACTCATTTATACAGCAAAAAATTAGAAATTAATATAAGTATCCTAAACCTGAAATCAAATAACCACCAATTTAAAGCCCCTTCATTCTTAATGATAAGAACCATACCAATTTGTTAGCATAAGTGTATTGCTATCCAGTATATGACATGGTTATCGAACCGCACCACAGTAACTTCAGTAATTACATTTCAGGAGTGAAATGTTTAGCAGGACTGCAAGAGTAAGATTCTTCCTACAAAAATAACTGTTCTTGGTGGCTGTGACAGAAAAAAAACCCACAATCAGCTGCTGGAGAAGTGCATTTCATTTTTGATAGTGACCAGAGTTAAACCATTATTACCTTACTAAGGCATAACATTTCCATCCCACAGCGTACTGTACAGTTACAACAATCTGTCCCAGTGCTTTTCCAGCAGCGGCACAGACATGCTAGCAGAAGCACATGTTCAAAAGCCAACATCCCATTTCTGCCTGAATTCACTTCTCTTAGACAGGAGTGGAAAAAAAAATTTGTCAGAAAATGGAAAAATGGCATGGCATGGCACCACATAGTATCAGTTTTCACAGAGAAGCAACATCACAAGAATGATCTATGTACAGCAAACCTAGGAGGGATGATGTCTTGTGAGGACAGGAAAAAAAGGCTGCTTTGAACTTAGAGGGAAAATTGGTCCATGGAGGCAGTAGTACAAGAAGCAGAGAGGTTTCTCCAGACTAACTGCAGTGGCTATGCAGACTAGGGTGGGTGCTGGATGGCCACATGGCTAGAAGCTTCTCCAAGCTAGACAAGTGGTGATGGAACGACAGGTTTTTTGGTTCTCTGGCTAGTTCTGCTCACAGAAACTTCATAATGAATTATAAATTTTAAATATGTTTTTTTAGTTTGCTTTTGTTCTCATGATTGGGTTACATAACAAAGTCAGAAAACAAATAAAGAATGTGTGTCAATACACAAAATAACAAAACCTTTCTAGTATTAGAAGTCTAAACCTATTCATTATGCTATTTTTACAGATACTGAGCATACAAAAAGATTAACCTGAGTTATACAGATGATGTCATCAGATTCTTCTAATAGCTGGAGCTACTAGAAATTTTTGTCAGTGAGCAACTCTTAATTCTTCTCTCTGTAGTTTGTTTTTCACCCTATGTCAAGGTCTGAAAGCATCAAACCACACAGAGTCAGAAAAACAACAAGCCCTTCCTTCTCTACATTTTCTTGAGATGGCTGACAACAAGTCTTAATAGAGGAATAAAATTAATGCAACCAATAAGGAGAGAGGTGGAAACAATTTTTTTTCATTCCACCTAGTTTTAGACTGTGCAGGAGAACATGATGGTAGGGAAGGGCAAAATCACATCCACTGAGAAATGTTTAAAATTGCCACGCTATTTGCCACACTATTTTTAGTTCTTATTTTTAAGGTACCTTTTTGTCATTTTCTGCTTTTGTGCTTCCTGTTTTCTGAATATGTGCAGATGTCCATAAAGGTGGAATGTAACACAGTACAGAACATCTCAGAAAGAAATTGGAAACGTACAAGATCAAAGTTTTATAATCTCCTATTATAGGTAACAAATCAAATTACAAGCTTGAATTCTTCTAAGTATTTGAAAGAACAATCAACGTATTTTAATTAAAACGGATTTAGAATATAAGATACGCTTAAATCTTAATTGACAAAATGACAGAATTATAGTTCATAATCCCTGAGCAAATCTTGGCTGAGAAATTCAATTAGAGGAAAAAATGTTGATAAATTTATAAAACTTTAAAACATCTGTCTTCAGTAAATATGAATGCTTTAATATATTACTCTAAGAAGATGCAGATTTAATGGAATCACTTACAATGTAAAACTTTTTTTTTTTTTTTGCATTGTTACCTACAAAAAAAATGTGCCTAAGGTGCCACCTTGCACCATGGTGGTAATAAAGACACAGTGCAAATTGCAAACTCACTCAACAATATGTTCTAGCACTTTTATTTTCTGAGCTAGCTGTGAATTTCTAGCACTTTCATTGATGGCTTTCTTTGGGAGAGTATGTATATGTTGACTACCAAGTGCATTGCTTGAACATCTGCAGTGACCAACTTCCTTATCTTTGGATAAGGACCTGTTCCACCTTGAGCACACCAAACTGTCAATGTGGAGCTTTCTGAAGCAAGGACATTGGAGGCTTCAGCAGAAAAAGCACAGTGATAAATGACTCAATGGTCTCAACCTTCACAACCTCTTCAGTACACATTTCAGGGCTTTCCAAAGATCAAATCACTCTGCTTCCATACAATATCGGCGTTTTTTTTGCTTGTGTGGGAAATGGGTAGAAGATACTTTTGAGTTGGATCTTAAATGCATAGTTACCTCAAATCTGTATCTCCCAAAGTAGGCTACGTAAAATGTGGCTCCTTTTGAAAATTTTGCTTTGTGCTATAAGCAACTGAGTCTTAAAGTGAAGAATGGCCTGTGCTTCTGAAGTGCTTCCCTGAACACCTCTGTGTGTCTCTGTTAGACACTATCAATGAAGAAAGGACAGAGCTCCATTACAACATTAGTTTTCTCTACTTTTCTGTCTGAGTTGGATGAGGGCCTCAGTAGTCCTCCTTCCTTGCTGTGTAGAACAGCACAGAGCTTTGACAATGACATGGCATTCTGATTTATAAAACTTCTTCCCATAATTCTGATGGATTCACTTCCAGCTTCCTATTTCCTTTATCAAGAAATTACCACCAGAAGAACTCTTGCTAATTAGTGTTTACTTGTACGGAGGTGACACCGCTCACAAAAGCCTGTTCCAGTTTCCCTGCTTTCTACAGTTACCAAAATGAATCAGGCAGGACTGATTACAGGGTCAATTACATCTGTGTATCTCAAGGCAGGAAGGAACCAATGAGAACAATTCTCTCCCTGATCTCTTGAGTGACATAGGCAAAGAAATATGATGTAGTAATATCTGCAGCTACAGCATATCTTTAAAAAAGATATGCAACAGGGCTTAGAAAGCATCAGGTGATGGAAAATTTGCTACATGCACTGTTAATTTCTGTCTGAACTTGAGTAGATAAGCCTTCAATCCCAAGACCTCATTATACTACTACCATTACATTCAGAATCTCCTTGCAGATACATCACTGTAAACTCTGATCAAATCACCCCTTAATCTTCTTTCCATTTTAGGTTAAAAACTGCCTGAATTGCTTAGCTTTTTGCCGTTTAAGACATGTTTTCGAGCTCCTTCCAATGTTTCAATATCCTTTTGACCTGTGGATACCAGTTTTAGCAACAGTGACATTAGATCCCATTTTTCCATTTGAGTCATCATTTATTTTTACTTAAGATAATTTGAGTTGTCTGTCGTGGTCTACGGTTGCTACATAATTTAACATTATAGATAATATAAAACATGAGTTTTCCTTTTTATGACATGGAACCAAAATCACTAGTATCGTGGCAAAATTGAAATAATAAGAAACAGAAAAAAATATAGTAACGATGTCACATTTTTGGATAAACTACTGTGCAAGCATTCAAATGATGGATGGTGAATTCTCAAATATATGTTGTGAAGACTGAAATTTCCCATAGCATATGTGCCACTTGGAGGAATGAGCCAGTGGAACTTTTCCTAGTACTTGGACTAATGAGCAGATATTTCAAGGGGTCATATATCTGTTTGATTGTAGCATGCATAAAGTTGAATGATATGCTCACTCTATCTTTCGACTTCGTAGTATGGAGGCAGATTCAGCATGACAAAAGTGTTTATCAGAGTCTCTGTGTGGAAGATCAGACAACTCTTGGAAAATGAGAGTGAATACCTCCTGCAGAACTTACCTACTGTCTTCTGTGCTTAGTGATCAATGATACATTTACGGTTTGCTTACTGTCTACCTTTGTGGAAAACCACAACGCAGGAATTCCGATGTCTGGAAGACAGTAGTTCAAAAGTATGCTGAAAGAATCCATAGCTATGAATATTTTAAAAAGTGATCTGATAATGACTCATCCTGTTTCTATACTTCATCCTGATATAAAACTAAAGTTATAAGAATGGCTTAGGGATGAATTTACTATGCAACAACTGCTGACAAATATGATGCACCGAATTTTTTTATTAGGTGTTTATAGTAGGAAAAAATGCCTGTGACAGAAGGACCATTAACTTACTCAACATTCAGTATGAAGAAAACATATTGTCAAAGCCAAAGAAGATGCAGGGTTGAAGAACTACAAAATAAGCTACTGGCATATATTAAAATTTGCTGAATCACAGGAATACTTATAACTGTAGCTGCCAATAAACATTTAAAATCCACAAGGATGTACTACTTCTGTTAAAGAAGTTTGCCAATAGGAAAAAAAAAAAAAAGAAAAAAGAACAGAAATAATTCAGGCATTTCTCGGCTGCTAACCTGCGCTCCGTAACTCTCTAATCAATCTCCGTACTTACTCCCCCAGGTTTAATGTATGCATAATGAACTAATGGCAAAGAGGAATGAAGACAGATGCATTCATTTGCATGAACTAACTTATTATACAGTCAAGCTTGCTGAACTAATCACTGCAGTGAAACAGTAAAATGTACAGCTGCAAGAATGTACCTATATGATTTCCTTTGCTGCCTAAATTGCCGGTGTATGTCACGATTATTACAGAAACTGAACTGGCATCATATTAGCACATATTAATATCGCACGTGTTAGCCTGTGATCAGGCATCGAGCATCTGCAATTGCCATTAATTTCACCTGAAAAGACTGGTGCTCAAATCTTCTTTTTTTGTTGTATTACTGTACTGCTCAATTGCTTTGAAAAATTGTGATAGGTTTAATCACATGACTAAAGCAATCACGATTGCATAAATCTGACACTGCTTGCCTATCCCAAATATGATATCAAACACATTAACCTAAAATAGCTGGACTCCATAGCTCCCATTTTCAGCTGCTTTAATGCAGAAAAGCACCATGATTTAGACTCTAGATATACAAAAAACGAATCCCCGCCTTTGTTTTTCTATGTCAGATTAATACTTTGACAATAACAAACCATTTGTTTCCTTTTAATTCACTAGTTCCTAGCAAATAAACTGACCGTAGATCTAATTACAGACTCAAATTTTGCAGATACAACTCCTGAAATCTTTCAGGACGTCACTCCAGTCCTTAACTTGTATCAGGTACACAGATTTAACTGCTTGTTTTTTCCTAACCTACAGCCTATCCTATAGTTTGGACGTACATATAAAGGATACCATACGCCAAACATGCAGGCACATTGAGCGTTTCTGCCATTTTTATAACATCATTTACCTTAGCACAGTTAATGACAGCGTACCATGCCAGTTTTAATGAACCTTATGGGGCTTAGATTTACGCCAACAAAGAACGTCTGGCATGCTAGGATCTGTTTTTACTCATACACATGCAATAATCAGTTCATTAAAATGGACAGAACGATTAGCATCATCTATAGGCACAATTTTGGATTTCCTAAGATTAATCTCATATCCTTTGTAGGAAAGGCTGCTGATGGTATCTAATACTGGACAGAGCTATTTATCTAAACTGGAGAATTCTCAAGAATCACTACAGGCAAAAGCTTCTAGACAGGCTCTACCTTAATTCCCACAATTTGGCTTATTCTGAAGGTCACCTCCTCCACAATTTTTTTGACTCAGAGAAAATGGCAAAGGTGATCTCTGCCTGAACAAAACCATCCAGTAAACACATTTGTCCTAATTTTTTCTTGTAATTTGTAAAGCATGTTCAACTATTGTATGAATTTTTCTTCTAAGCTTGCTCTGCATAACTGTCTTGCAGGTCCCACCCCCCAAAAAACTTTTCTGCTAAGGGCAGATTTACATTAAAAAATTTCCCACAACATATCTATGTAAGTGTGGATACAATGGCATTCCCTCCCAGTAGACATGAAGTCATAACAGGGAAAAAAACAAGCTACTAAAATTTAGAACAATTTATTAAGCAAAAGAAGAGAGACAGCACTTCCATGCTGATGTCACCATTCCTACCCTGAAGCTTTGCTCATTTAGAAATATTGCAAAATTCACACCTGCAACCAACCTGGCATCACCAGCAACATTTTTCAGGAAAGACCTAATTTATACATCCTACAGAACACCTGCAACAAGAGTCTCTGCTTGGAATTTTCTTTCTCTCCTTTGTTTAGCAAAGTCTGGAGTAGGTGATCTTCAGGCCATTACAGTTCTGTACAATCATCATATTTTTCCCCGCTGAAGACCCAGAACAGATGATGACTTTTACTTAAGACGCAGCTTGCATGTTAGTTCCCAATTCTTCCAACTCACAATGGAGATAGGAATACCAGTTCTATGCTAACTGTGGCCACCTGGTAAGAATATTTGGTATTGTTTTGACATTACAATACTTTATTTTAAAACATATATGCATTACAAAAATACAAGATGCCCTGATGTCTTCTGATCCCCAAGTACTGACTACTAGTCAATGTTATTTGTACTGTGTTGCAGATACAGTAAAATGTGCACTGGATCAGCATACAAAATATTCTAGACCCTACTCCAACTTTCTACACAGAGAAAATAGGGATGACAAAATGTATCCACAACTTGTCAAAAATACTCAGAGACTCCAAACACCCTTAACTCAGACCATAAAAAGCACATCTTACTATACATTATAATCATGTCCAGTTATTATCCTAGTTGGCTAGTACTAAATCTAGACTGACTAACTTAAACAGTTTGTCTATTATTTTCAGTGGTGTGGGGTTAAGTAAGTCAAGCTCCATGATTTTTACTACATTCCCACCCACTACATGCTTTGTGTTGCACCTCTACCTTTTGTTAGTGGCTAAGAAACAAAGCTCCTGGATTTTAATGGTCTCATTAGGGTTTCCTACCATTGTCATCATAAAATTACAGAAATTCCTTACTAGCCATCTGGTTTTGTAGCTACAAGTTTGTAATGACCTTCAAATACACTTACTAAATTTTTAAATTTTCAATCCCAGACCTAATAACATATCAGAACTCAATCTGAAAACTTTCTGGAAAAGCAGATGTGTTTACTCCCATATGAATATATTCCATGTAAGTTATTTGAAAATATTCTTTTCAATTGTACTGCAGCATTGGTTATTTTTAATAGATTTGGCCTATGAAGCTTAGTGTTGGTCTAATGGCAAGATTTCCCTATGTGACCTCTATCAATTTTTACTTCTCACTTTTGTTTACAGAAGCAATGTTCTGGGGATCAGTATTCACAGTATATTATCAGCTATGATCACTCATGGTTTGTCAGTGATACCTAAAATTCAGCTGCAGCATGTGTCCCGTGCTTTTCTATAACATTAGTTTTTACTACCAGAGAGGTCAATGCTCATTTTCTGTATCATTTATCGGACAACTATTCGAGGTCACAATGTCATCTAAGAAGGGAAGAAGGTCTTGGCAGGATCTTGTCTCACAGTTAACTGTGGCTTGTTTTGCTTCACTGATAAAATCAATTAGCATTGAAGATTGGCACTTGTTCCTGCCTGGATTGATATTCAGTGTCCTTCCACCAAAGCTTTCTGTGGATAAGAGCACTGAAATCTCTCTATTTTGGCCTCGTTCCTATTTTCTCCTATTAAAACACTTTTTTTTTTTCTTTCTGTACTCTTTTCAGTTTGTTAATAAGTGTGACTTTACTGAAGAGCCTTCTTTATGTGTTTCTTCTCACAACATTAGTGGATTCCCAAGACCACGCGGATATAAAGTGAGAATGGTATCTGCAATTTGGACAAGGATAATAAATAAAAAAGATAAATATCTGCATTCTACTGGCCTGTATTTCACCTAGGAAGTTAATGAAGTCTCCCACTCTAGTAACGTGGGAGATACGAATAGAAGCGTGTCAGTAAATTAATTATCAAATTAATGTGGACAGAAAGGATTTGGGAATCCTGACAAGTGATCAAAACCCTCACTGGGCAGAATAATACAAACCAGGACTATATAAACAAGACAGTTTTAGACAGGATCCTTAGTACACCTTTGTATTTAGTGACCATCACTCAGATACTTTATCTCATTCTTGTGACACGATTCAACACGAATATTAATAACAAAGATGGAGCAGGAGAATCAGAAAAGAGCTTTCAGAATAGTTAAGGAAACATGCCTGGGAGTAAAAGACCCCAGAGGCATGTTCTGTTTACTTTAACCAGGAGAAGATTAAGAGGTGATTTCATAATGAAGTATCTATAAAGGATGAACTGAATTTTGATGAAAGATGACTCTTTATCACAATGAGGGGAAGCAGAAACTACACATATTCAGCCTAGAAAGAAAAACAGTGTGGCTAATTGACCACAAACGGCTGTGATGGATTCTGTATCGCAAGCAACTTTACATAGAATGAATGTCCGTCTAAAATATAATTCAAATACAAGATGAAATATAAGTAAATTCAGGGAAGTTACATGTTTTGAATAATGGTCACCAAGGTCTCTTCTGGCCCACTAACTCCACATAAATTCACAGCAAGTGCAGTAAAAACTGAAAGGATAAACTCTTTGTTCTTACCACTGCACTTTTAAATACAAAGGAAACAAAAGCTAGTTTGTAATGATGCTACAGTCAACTTGTGATCTTACGGCTCCTACACAAAACAGAAGGTCTAACTCCTTTATTCTACACTATGAGCCGCAAATGTATCTCTCTGGCAGCCCCACACACCAGGGATGTGATAAGGAAGATGCACAAGCATCAAAATATATTTTCCTCTTTTGATTCTAAGAGAAGAGATAGCATGAAAATGCTATTAAACAAGCAAGCAAATTGTATTGGGTTTACGTGGTAAAGGTTTGGTAGCAGGGGGGCCACAGGGGTGGCTTCCGTGAGAAGATTCCAGAAGCTGCCCCATGTCAGATCAGAGCCAGCTCCAGCCGGCTCCAAAAGGGACCCGCCGCTGGCCAGACCTGAACCAATAAGCAATGTTGTTTGCGCCTCTGTGAGAGCAGATTTAAGAAGGGGAAAAAACTGCTGCGCAACAGCAGCTGGGAGAGAGAGGAGTGAGGAACAGCCCTGCAGACACCAAGGTCAGTGAAGAAGGAGGGGGAGGAGGTGCTCCAGGCGCCGGAGCAAAAGTTCCCCTGCGGCCTGTGGTGAGGCCCATGGTGGAGCAGGCTGTCCCCCTGCAGCCCATGGGGTACCACATGGAGCAGATCTCCACGCTGCAGCCCGTGGAGGAGCCCACGGAGGAGCAGGTGGATGTGGCCTGAAGGAGGCTGCAGCCCATGGAGAGCCCCCGCAGGAGCAGGCTCCGGGCCGGAGCTGCAGCCCGTGGAGAGGAGCCCACGCAGGAGCAGGTGATCCGGTGGGAGCTGCCACCCGTGGGGGACCCATGCTGGAGCAGTTTGCTCCTGAAGGATGGACCCCGTGGTACGGACCCATATTGGAGCAGCTCTTGAAGAGCTGCAGCCTGTGGGAAGCCCACGCAGGACCCGTTCGGGAAGGACGGCATCCCGTGGGAGGGACCCCACGTTGGAGCAGGGGAACAGAGAGCGACCACGAAGGAGCGGCAGAGACGAAGCGATATGGACTGACCGCAATCCCCATTCCCCGTTCCCCTGTGCCGCTCGGGGGGAGGAGGTAGAAGAGTGTGGGTGGGGGGAAGGTGTTTGTAGTTTGCTTTTAGTTTCTCACTGCTCTAGTTTGCTAGCTATAGTAATAAATTATACTAATCTCCCTATGTTGAGTCTGTTTTGCCCATGACGATAATTAGTGAGTAACATGCTTGTCCTTATCTCAACCCTTAAGCCCTGGTCCATCATATTTTCTCCCCGTTTCTTTGAGGAGGGGGAGTGAGCGAGCGGTTGTGGTGGAGGTCACCTGTTTAGCTGGGTAAAACCACCACACAAATAAACAGCCATTCCTCCACCAACATGAAACAGATTAAACTACTTCACATTAGCCAAATGGATATGGAATTCTGTGACAAAATGAAAAAAAAGAAACTATTACATTTTGGTGTTAAAATCAAGGTTTGCAGGGAGAGCTTTGACCTACTGATACAGTCAAAAAGAAGAGGCAAGCTATTACCCAGATCTGGGATAGCATATTTTGGTGTGACAGAGCTGTTATCTTGGTAGGCGATATATTATTCCCTTGCTATCTTCATGACCTGAATTCATAATCTGCAGAAACCGAATGGAAGATTCAGAAAAATATGATGGAAAGCATGCATTAACTCCTGTAAAGAGGTATTAGAAAACACATTATGAACATCATCAAAAAAAAAGCAAGTTAATTATCTATAACTGTATGAATAAAATCATCTAACAACTGCAAATGATAAAAAATATTCTCAACTTCTCTCTGCTGGGTCAGACTAACATACCATCTGGTCCTGCTCCGTCTTGGAAAGCAAGAAAAAGAGAGACTGAGCTACTTTGTACAGTCCAGTCCTGTCACAGTTCCCCAACCTCCAGCACTGTGATATTAGACAGTATATTTTGCTCCTCAGTCTTTGTAGTATTTATTTGTGAATCTCTTGCCAATTCATTTGTTCAATTCCTTTTGAATCTGGTGACTCAGTCTGCACACACAGGTTTGCTGCTTATTCCTCCTCTCTGGTGATACTGGATCCAGGAGGATCATCTCAACCAAATGAGGTGGAAATCATTTTTTCTGTTGAACCCACATTTTTGCACCAATATTGGATTGATAATAATTTAGATAAGAATATCTAAATAGATTTCCATTCAAGAGAAAATGATAATGCATGAAAAATTTCTAACACTACATTTCCTAACTTTTGAATAGATTGACGAACCTGAGCATCCTCATGGATTTTCTCCTCATATAACACCATTTTTCTGAAGACAGTTCCCCCCACTCCTCACCCCTCCCCCAAAACCCAGCCTTGCTATCATGTGCAAATGTAGTGATCTTCAAGAGGTCAATATCAAGCTTTAGCTAATCAGTTACCTAAAACAACAAAGAAATTCTGGTAGCTGTAATTGTCTGTTGCTCTCCATGAGGGACAAAGTAAAGTTGTTTCACAACTTCTTGATGGACAGCAGAGATTATTGAGACTGATGAGCCTTGTGTTCAGGTAAGAATTGACTGTGATCAGTTACACAAGCACATGGTTACAGACTTCACTGTGCTTGCTGCCTTTCACTGTGACCTTTAAGGTGCATACGGCTTTCCTCCCTCTTTCGAAACTCACCCAGCCTATCCAGCTTCTCTTTCAGAGACTCCATACCTCTCTTTCAGCCTAGTCTTGATCATCTTTATTCCCATCTGGTTGGTGTTTCCTGGTTTCTCTCTCCTCACATGGCCTCTACAGCCTGCTCCCTCTTCCAACTGAAGGCTTTAAAGGTGAATAAATTTTTCAACAGGCATCACTTTAAAACGAATGAAACCAACCGTCACAAGGATGCTTTCCCTTTGTGGGTTCTGGAAACACACTGAAGTCATGCAGGAAAACACCCAGGAGATGGGACTCCCAACCTCAGGAGACGCACTGATGCTCCCCAACCTATTTTCAGGTCACAGGCTCCATTGAGAAACCCTGTGGTGCCATAGTGACAGCCAGGCAAGTGCTAGGGATTTGCACTTCAGACTGACAGACGGCCAGTGGAGTACAATGGAGCAAAGGATGGCGTAGAGGCTGCGAGCACATTCGTTGAATACAGAACTGCTCTCTCAAAATTGCCATCTCTGCCTCAAATCATGTGCATACAAGGGCTAAACAGCTGTGAGAGGTTTTTTTAGATGTTCTTATAGATACTATATTGGGTTTTATCTTTATCATACTACAAATAGCTAAATTGATTTTGCTGGGCAAAACTGCTGCAGGAATAGTTTAGTATATTATATTTTGAAAGCCTGAAGTTTGGTAAAATTATGTGCAACTAAACCCAAATATGCATAAATGGAGGTGTTCAGTACTGTTAGCAACAAATTATGCTACTGGCTGTGCCCATAATCAACATTTATATAAAACTGAAAATATTTTGAAGATATTTAACTTTTCAGACCTCATCACAACCATCTCATATCAGTTGGATACTTCAAAAAGTGCATGTTCCTCATTATTGCCTTTAATGCATTTTCTTTCTCATTTACCATGAAAGGAATGAAATTAGATCTCTCTTCTATTCCTTTTCAATATCGAAAAGTGTTAGCACGGTAATGTAATTGTTGCTCTGTAAATAAAATGTATAAATAAATCTACAGCAATCTTGTTTAGGTAAGAACTCATTGGTTTTTTTTTCATTTTCTATGAGAGAGAAATTTGTTTTGGATTTATCTGTGTATGAAACATGCTTATATGAATGACATATATGAAACCATTCCAACAAAGTTATTTTGGTGGAAGGGATGAGGGATAAGGAATAAGGAAGAAAACTCTTTTCTTTCAATGTTAAATGTGAAAGCAAATTCAGGAATTTCCAGTGTTGAGAGGAAGTAAAAGACATGTAGCTCTGCAGATGCTGCACAGACCATTTGATAAACCTCTAGCAGGTTAAACAAACACCCAGTGAACAGGCAAGACTCTAAATGATACAGCAACTGCAGCCGCTCATCAAACATGAAAATCAGCAAATGACTTTGCAGATATAATAAACACCTCAAGTGCAGAAAAGCTTACTAGTCTGTAGTCTGCATTTCACAGGTCAAACACTTGCTTCTGCTAGGAAATCACCTGAGATACTTACCGTAACATCTGTGACTGCAGAGGTTTCTGTTAAATGGATTTCTAAATGCTAAAAATCTCTTCAATGGCAAATCTGAGCTTTCTGTGTTGATGTTAAAAAGCACACAGTAAAAGTGTCTGAGACAAATGCAAATTGAGAAAAAAGTGCTTTTGTAGATGCATACTTCAACTTCCTAGCCCTGCATTTAGTGATATATATATACATATATATTATATATATGTTATTTTCAGGTTTTACTTCTGTAATGAAATCTTTTTTCCAAAATGAGAACTATGGAAACTGAAGGGGATGATTTTGTGACAGGTTTCCCAGGCAAATCATGCTTTTTTTCTGCAAAACCAGTTAGCCAGTGAAGACTAGTTAACATTTTGGTAAGGAATGAAGGATTAGGCAGACAGCACTGCATCCATGAAATCTGAGTGCTTATGAAATCTGAAGTCAACGGCGAAGCAGGTTTTGATGAGGCTGAAGGTGGTGACGGGGACCTGCGCAAGTTAAGCAATGTCACTGGAGAAGGTGGCTGTCCTATGGCAAATCACGCGAAGGGGTCTGCTGACCCCTTAGCAGAACTCTATCAAAAGTTAGCAGAACTCCGTCAAAAAGCAGACGGGATCATTTCTATCACCCACGGTTTCACTGATGCTGGAGTCTGAAGGGCATGCAGAAGGAATGGGACTAGGTTAATTGCGAGCACGAGAACAGCTGATTTCGAACACACGCTGTCTTGCTAATCACAGAGGAAAACAAAACTCACTCTAAAAGGTGTGTTTGCACATAAGGAAACATCCACCCACAGGGACGGATCATTTGTCTGTCAAATTTCTCAGTCGCTGTGTAACTGGCTCAGGCTTTAATAGTTCGGCTACAGCTGGAATAACCTGTGAGTCATCTTCTGTCCTGAGCAATGTCATTTAATGAAACTTTTATCCTCAGATCACATCACAAGTCTGTAATTTTTTTAATCCATGTGGATTTTTTTTCCATTTCCTCCTATCACCTTGTATTACTTTCTATATTTCTCCCTTATTTCTATGATTATCGTGTAAAAGAAAAATAATACACACACAATATCTATTCTAGTATGTTATTATCCTATACAGATCTTTTTCTCACTTAAACTGCAGCATATCACACACGTTAAATCCAGCTAGTGCAATTTTATATTAGTAGCTCAAGCATGTCATAACTGGATCACATGTTCTGGCTCTATCTATTCTATACTGGATCCTGGAATTACATATATTTTAACACTCAATTATTTTCCTAATTTTTCACAACCTTTGCCAGCTTTCTTATAGCAAGATATTTTTGTTTCCAGAATTAAACAGATATTTCCATGTATTACAAAAAACAAAATCATAGAGAAGAAAGTACAGAGATCTTTCAAATTCTCCAGTTTCCAGCTGACCTACATTCGAGCTGATGGGTTGTGGGCAGTAGACAAACCCCTCAGGAAAGTCACATTTGGTGTAGCCTGAGACACAACATGAACATTTGCTGAACAGCAGGCTGTGGGTCAGGGAGGGGGAAAAAGGCATACTTCAGTGTTTTTGTAAACAGACAGACAGAACGTGTATGTGTTCAGAGCCAATGGTCAGAAGAAAACTGCCTTACTCCTTTCAACTGCCATACACATTGTATATTTAAACATTACAGAGACAGAAAATTCCCAGGACATTAATTATTGTTGTTACTACATGTCACGACTTCTCCTAGGAATATTATGTGTCCTAAGCCATTATGGAGGACATTACATCACACAATAATTATTTTCTGGTAACAGCTCTGTAAATATTATCCTTGCAAGGCATTTTACAACTTTTTTTTGTGTTGTGTGTGCTCCCTTCCAGCTCTGTAGTTCAAAACTCAGCATACCCTAAAATTATGTTTAACATTTCTTTTTTGTATTAAAATTCTGTCACCAAACTCCTCAAAAGCGAGGCTGCAAAACTGCTAATACCAGCGATACCAGAGCTAGAACCACTGAGCAGATGTGCTCAGGGCTGTATATTCATTCTGTGTTTTCCCTTCAGCTGGATGGAAGCTCTGTTTTTGAGATCAAACACAGCACTGAAATAGGAAAGCTGCATTATAGCATGCTTCAAGGAATCAGGTAGACTGGAAAGAAGGTGCAGGATTCATGCATGTACAAAGGAACTGAAAAATCTGGCCAGTTTAGTTTCAGACTTCAAAGTCTTGATAATTTTCCTTCAGAGTAGAGTGACTTACTTTAACAACTAACCTGTTAATACATCTGTGCAACTGTGTACAAAACATGCAAATGACAAATAATAATAATAACGATAATAATGATAGTAATAATAATAATTGGTTAGAGAGAAACACAGGCTCCCATGGTGGAGAAAATATCAAGGGAATAATATATAACATTTAGTTTGGACTTTTCTGCTCTTCTCCATAGGGGCTGGTACTCTCACCATAAATACGATTTGCCTGTTCAGCAGATGCAAGAAGTAAAAATTATTATTTTTTTTTAATTTAATGTCAACTAGATTGGGTACACAAAAGCTTTTCCCTCAAAAATACTCTTTTGACCCAACGAAAACTATTTGTAGAATTTAACTGAAACTTCTCATGATTTCAGCCAACAGAAATAAAACATAGAGAAGCTGAAACATTTCAGCTCTTTAATATTTGTGGGGGTTGTGATTATTATTTTAAAAATTTTAGAAACTTTTTAGACTCAATAAAAAGCACTTACAGAATTGGACTAAAAACAAAATGAAATTCTTGTTTCAGGTTTTATGAAATATTTTAATCAGCATCAAATTTATTGTCTTTTTTTTTTTAAACAAGGAATTAATTTTATGCGTGTCATTTCTTTCCCCTCTACCCTGCTCCAATTTTCACCAAGTGAACTGAAAATAGATGAATAAATAAACAAATGAAGCAAACATTTTACACAGCATTAGTGTCGACAGATGTCGACGTTGTTTAAACAGATAAGAAGGTATTGGATTTTAGTCCGGAAAGTGTGGGAACAGCTATTCAGGCCTGTCCACATTCAGCACTGAGAACAGGCTTATCTTCAAGCATACGTTACAGTCTTGATTTCAAAATGCCTCTTTGACAGTGTCATCAGCTCTTGACATTTTATCTCTACTGCTGGAATATTTGATGCCCTTTCTAAAGCTCCCACAGGAATAAGCAACCACAGGAAACACATCTTTGACTAAAGTGCTATTGACCAAAAGCTTCCTCTGTGCCAGGCACCACTTCGGACCCTTAGCACGCCAAGCAGGAACGCTAGCCCGGGAACCCACAGGAACCACGGCTGTCTAAACCTAGAGATCAGCTAACATGAGTATTAGATACTTTATTTTTAAATAACAGATATTTCTAACTGCATCTGCGATTTTGATGGAAGGGCCTTACCTGTGAATTTTGAAACATGCTGTTTTCATCTATGTGCCTAAGTACTAGTCTGACAGCGGTAGCTTCCAAGATGAGGCACAGTACAGAGCCCCACGGCTTCTGCAGCCTACTGCATGGGCAGAGTAGCAATACGGTTTCATTATACACTGGGTGACAGTCTAAATTTGAAGGTTCAGGGGAGAAAATCTGTTTGTTTCTTACTTTGCAGGCTGCTTGTCATGTTGCTGTTACCTCAAGCCTCAGTTTTACAATTAAGAAATTCTGACTGCAAAGATAAATAACATTTTAAACAATCAAATATGTATATATATATATATATATACACAACTACAACACTTACACATCTGTAAAATTAAGTCCAGGCTTCAAACCACAATTATATTAATGCATATAATTTGAATTAAGTATAATTTCATCATTTCTGTAAATCCCTTTGAAAGGATCTGTTGCTTGTTGATTTTGTGCCATGTGAAGACATGATAAATATGACATGTACCCTCATCACATGAATAATGTATTCTGCATCTTAAGCAAGCCAGTTCTGCTCCAGAGAGATGCTTAATCTATTCCCTGCTTCTGGGGATGAAAGGAATTAAACTCAGTGCACTGATTTCACAGTATGTGCTCACTTGACATTAATTATAAAATGATTATTTCAACATTTTTTTTCCCTGTAAAATAAACCAAGACTGAGATCCATGTAACCTCTATAGAACTACATTACTTCTTTGTGCATTCGGCTTTCGCTCATCAATATTGCCGTTTCAATACAGTTACACATGGAAGGATGAAAACAACATCTTGGGGTTTACAGTTGGTATAGTAGTTTCAGGTTCCACAGCAATGAAAGTTCCTTTTTCTGGTATCTGGCCAAAGGAAGGAGCACTGGCATCCTCTTAAGTGAATATAAATGTCACAAGAAGGAACCTTCACCAGGCACAGGGAGATGACATGATCTTGTGCTACACTGGAAGATTTAGATCATGCATCCTGGAAATACATATTTACTAACATCTTTTCACAGACTATTAGAACCTGTGCAAAGCTCAGATAGCATCATTTACCTTCCTATAAATAAATAAATAAATAAATAAATAAATCGTTTTCTCTTGGCTGTAATGGCCAGACCAGAGCATTCCTTGGGAATAGGACATGTGCAGTCCATGCCTCAGGAATGACAGAGTGTCAAGTAGCTTGGACAGCTATGCTGTCAAAGGCACTGCCATGCTTCATGCTTGATAAAAAAGCACTTCAGGAATGTAATGTTTTATCAAGCATCCCATCTGGGGGAAATAGCAATGAATGCTTTCCATACGGTGTGTGCTCTCCGTGTAAGGATTCCTGACAGTAACTCCAGCTGACATCTCTCCATCCGGGTCTAGAAGAATTTTACCAGGTTCATTGTATCACACCTTCCATTTCAAAAGCTATTCAGAGCTGACCTACATACTGTCAGAAGCCAGATCCTGCCCCCAAGCAAAACCAAAAGCAGCTGTATTACTTTCTGTCTCAAACTAGTCAGTGTTACTAGTTAACACTAGTACTCCTCCTGCTGCCAAAATGTTTGGCTGGGATGTGTCTGCATCAGACGATCCACAATGTGGATAAACTGCCCACAGACAAGTAATATTGAAATGCTATTTACAAGGTGCTAGCTTACCTATAAAATGTGAGGTCTAATTTTCTAAGTGTCCAAAGTGATATAAAAGTTTAGGCGTTATTTTCAGAAACCTCAGTCAACTCTTAAACGTTGAAGTTACTTCTCAAAATACTGGTTAGTTTGACAAAGGTATTCATGTATCTAAACCCACAATATCCACTGTGCTAGAATGGCAATTTTTCAGGGCATGCCCTGAAATATATATATATATATATTTAACTATTGCCCCAGCTGAATCTCATTTATACTTTGGGGCTCCTAAGGTCCAGAGATGCAGCAAGGTGTGAAGATAAATGTCATCACAATATCGAAAGATGAAGAACATACATAAGCTTAAATAATTTTTTTCAGAATACCTGAAATGAAAAAATGTATATCTCACCAGACACTCGTCAGTATTGTCTGTCTGAAGTAACTCTGACTCACGCACAGCACACAGGAAAGATTTATCTGTAATACTCTGCAAAAATTCCAGAATATGCAGCAAATTTTTTAAAAACTCAAAATGAACGGTCACAATGACTACTCAGCATTTGACATTTCTACTCTTACCAAATGATCTAAAGAAAAATTCCACCAGTTCAATTTTCATCAAACCTTGTCCTTAAAGAATACAACTGAAAATCATCAGGAGTTCTTATAAAGTTACCCGAAACCACGAACTTCAGTCTGTATTCAGACCAAAGCATAAGTACTTTACAAATACAGTAACCACACCATAAATGTCAACTATTAAGTTCAAGGCAAAAAAATTAAACAGATTTTTTTTTAAAATTAGATAAGTAGTATGTTAAATATTAGTGACGCATGAGCTAAAGCATTATCTGAAGATGTACCCATATAGACACCAATATAAATCTTGATTTATATTGACTTTGAGAAAGAAATCCGGTTGGTGTTTGCATAATCAAAAAGTTCCTCATAATAATGAATGCATACTGGACACCATAGTTGAGTAATTTCACAACAGTTATGATTTTCATGATTGTACCATGAAAATAACAATCTTTAAATCACTACGATATCTTAAGCAGACAAAAATATTCATTGTGAGCAACAGTAAATCATCCAACTCTCTCTCTCTCTCTCTCTCTCTCTCTGTCATGCACACACACACACTCGCACATAAAACATCCACTAAATGTGTACTTTGGCCCTTCACAAACACTTCGGTTATTGTGATGACATCTGAGCCTGGCAATGGTAGAAGTCTGAGCTCCATCCCTTGTAACCATAACCTCTCAGAGGGATGTGTGACTTTGTTCAATAATAAGGCCATGGAACGCACAGAATATTAACGTTATTCATTAGACGGTGGGTGACATGACCTTACAGTTTCTGATTTCTGTTGCAGTACATCTTCCCTTCCAGTCAGAGGTTACTGTTGTTGAGTTGAGAATGGCAACATCAGTTATTCCACCTGTGCACAACCTTTGTCAGTGTCCATTTGTTTTCATTAGCAGATCCCTAAAATTTTACTTGAGGTGAAAATACCTTTAGATTGCTGCATAGTATATATAATACTTGCTTTTCATGGGCACATTTTGCAGACTCGTGTGAAGTAATTATATGACACACAGGTTTGAAGATCCCATTGATCTGGTGGGTCCAGCTTTGTGTGACAGGATAACAGAATACACAAGGATGGTGTATGTATGGCAGAAAACCATGTGAAGATGAGAACTCTGACAGAGTTCAGTGTTTGAAATATGAGCCAATCTCCCTACACCATCGAAACCAGATATAAAAGAACAGATTTCACAGGGCCTGAAAATATGAGCCTCTGATGAAGAGGCTGTTGTGATCAGTGTCTGAAATCTGCTGCAAAAGGCAAATGCAGAGATGTTCCTCTTACTAAGAGCCCCAGGTAACATAACTGTGGAAACTCTTTACATCTCCCATGGAACCTTCCTTACAAATTATTTGGTGGTAACTATAACTCATTTGCTTTTTATAACTAGTTTAATTTTGATTAGTATTACCTTGCTGTCACAAACAAGTCACATGTTATAAAAAGCAAAGCAAGTCTTACCTGGAATACTCTGTCTCCTCACAGACAGTGCTCCATCAGGTGGCTTTGCTTGGTTTGCAGACTTCGTGTAAGGACTCTCATCTAAACAGAAACAAGCAACAGTTTCAGTTACTGGTAAACATAGCGTCAAAAAACAATGTAATTTTTTAATCTAATTACTGTGTGAACTAGCAATGCAGAGTACAAGAGCTGCTTGTAAGCTAGATGAGGATGGGTATTTCTGAATTCTGACTCGATGCGCAATGTCATGTTTAGCCTCAATGACAAAGGCTCTGAATAACAGAGCTGAAAAGGATCAGATTGGAGATAATGCTTAGTTAATGACAGGCTGAATATATAAAGGCCTTTTCAGTTTTAAAAGAATCATAGAGATTTTCCTTTTCCTCATGTTAAGAAGCTTCACAGGTCAAAGACTCCAGTAAGAGACAGAACATCCCTATTCAGGAAAGAAATGCTTCCAGAACCTTTTGAATATTCTGGTTGTAAAGATGCTCCTTTTCCTTTGGGATCTGCCAGGGGATGCTTCCTTCTCTGTTGTAATAACTGATTGGAGAAAACATCAGAAAGCTGTTGCTGAATAGGCCAAGCACATTTATAGTGAAGAATGGCACTGTGACGGACTGTGTCAGTATAGGAGGCTCGTGGAACACCTACGGATCAATCTGAAGGCATCAGAGGCCGCTGCTGGTGGGATGAGCAGATGAGTCATCAAGTAAAGGCAGCATTAGGGAGAAGTGAGGAACTTCTACATCCCTCCTAAGAGCAGCATGACCAGTAGGAAAAAAATCAGCCACATGGTAGCTTTAAAAATGGCAAGCTATAAGCTCAGTAAAGAATGTGGAAAAAAGAGAAGAAATAATAGTGTGCATTTTATTACCTCATCAAAGGAGAGGAATCACAAGAAATTAGGGTTCTGTCTTGCTTGTCCTTTAATCAAGTGCTCAAACACTTTAAAGCATTATCAAATCCTTCTATTTATGTATTTTTCCCTCAGGTTGTGAAGGACCAATTAGTTTACAGCATGTGCATGAATACATGCTTAAATAGAGATCAATGAGTAAAGGAATCAAAGACTACAATACCTAGCATAGCATCCTGAGATCCAGTAGAATCACATAAACATTTTCTGGAGAGTGAGGTTTTCTTTTCAGCTGACACTCTTGACATGACAAGCCTTCTTTGCTGATTACACTATTTATGTCTTGTAAAGTCTCAGACTCCTTTAGAAACTTGCATCAAAGACAATAATCCATTTTTCTTTGAGTGAGACAAGGGTTCGGTCAGCATGATTTATTTTAAAACCAGGCCTCAGAAAGAAGTGACTAGAAGAACTGATTGGCATTTAAAAGCCCAACTTCTACAATGAACTCTTCTGTTAGGTGGATGCAGAAACAAAAAAAGCTGAACGATTTTTTTTTATTTTTTTTTTTAAAGCAAAAGATTGTCGCATGGCCATGTATGTTGCTGCAAATGCAGCAAGTAAGGAAGAACATACATTGGTAAAATATCTCTACAGCCAGATATTGTTTTTTTCTACAGTAAAATGAACTCGCATTGCTTTAGGACTACATTGTTACAAGGAGAAAGGTAACAGGCTTGACTGTACTGCATGCTAATACAAACTCAAAGAAAACAAAGCTGTCAGCTATATGATATACAGAAGCATGAAAAAACACTAACATAGACCCAGCTACACAAGTTAAGAAAAAAGGCAGATATGTAAGCCGTTATTCTTCCATTTGAGGTAAGTGGAAAAGCTAATATTATTGCATATGCAGAATATGCATACCCTCATTAAAGAAAAAAATAAAAAAGTGAACTAGAGCTTCTAAAGGAAGCAGGATTATCTTTTTTGTTTCACAGAAGAGGCACAGCTGAGCTAGAACTCAAGCTAAGGCTCTCCAAACAGCCTTGCTAACACATATCAATACCAAAAAAATAGGGATCATCAATAACGTGGCTTAGATGTCGCATGCACTGCTCCTTATTTGCAGGTGTTGAATGTGACAGCAGATATTGTGAGACGTGCATTTTTCTGTTAAAAAGTGGGCAGGAAACATAATACAATTTCTCAGGAACCAATAGATGGTGATGATTTTTGGCCCTATTTGCATGTGTGCCCTACCTATGAAAATTCTATCTATTCATAGAATAGAACAGCTCTGTCCTAGACAGACTCCTTACATATGCATTATTTTCATCAGATTGGAGAAATGGCAAAAAGGAGAGCAGAATTTCCACAACTAGACCTTTTTCACTGAATCTTTGTCAAAAGCAAATGAATAAATCAGCTACAATATTTTGCTGGAATAGGATTTTCGCAATATTGCACTACACTGGGAGCATGTGCGGTCGCCCTGAGTTCAGAGAAAAAGACAAGCCTGCAAATCTTTCTGGTTAACAGCACCAGCGAGGGAAGGTCAGTGTGCGTTCAAATTACTTGCAAAAGAGCCTGAGCAAAAAGTCTAGTATTTTGTACGTACCAACTGATAGATACAAAAGGAAACTGAGACTGTGAATGTGAGTAAGCTAGCGTTTTAGTTTACGTGTATTTGCATTGAAAACTTGTCAGATATTTATGTGGTTTACGTACTGTTAGGTTCTGTAGGGATATAATTATGTTACTTTTCTTAATCTGTCTACAGACTTTCACAGCAAGCAAAGAGGCCCCAAAGGTTGCTTCATAAACTTTTGAGCCCCTATTAAGACAAAATATGTCCAATTATTATGCGGGAATAATAACGAGCCATTGCTTCACTGGTGGACTGGGAAGGTTCATTTTGCTGAAAGTTCCCAGGACAGGAAAGAATTATCTTTCAATGCCCATTTAACAGTAAAATCGCACCTCAAGATAACTAGAAATCTGTGTAAAGAACTCTCAGAGGCAAACGAAAACAAATATAACCGCCTGGAGAAAGAATACATACAGCACCCTTATTTGAGTCAGGAAAGTTATATGAAGAGCAGACAGATGCAGAAGCAGATACCATCCCAAAGAACAGAGAAAACTGAAAAGACAAGAAAGCCCCTGTAGCCCTGAAACGTCAGACACCATCATGCTGTCAAAAAGGGGAGAAATCTGTTTGTCTGCATTAGCAAAGTTGTATGTATGGTCACAAGAACTGATTAACCAAATTATAACTTATGCCCTCATCTGCCAGAGGGGACCATCCTCAGCAGGGAGGACCTTAAAACATGCAAAAATGTCTCCTGATATCAGTGCTTAGAGGGATTTGTCTGAGTGTTTTGTATTTCCAGCTTCCCTCTTTACAGCACAGAAACTCCCTGGAGATGAAACCCAACCCAGCGAACCAACACTCTGAAAAAGCAAAGGAGTAAAAGGGTGTGAAGCACGCTCCCAGAGGGAGACAGTAACTCAAAAGTACGTAAAGATGTGATGTATTTAAGAAGCCACGTGTACAAAGCAGGGGGAGAAATTCAGAGGCATTAATCTCACCTAGCTGCACCTTTAGTACTAATATAATCTGATCACCAACAGGGAGTGAGTCACAGTCTGTGACAAATTTCCAGGAACAGCCTTGCTGCTGCATGCCGAAACCCCTCACCGGAGCACGCAGGCAGGGAGCTGCATGCTGGGCTGCTGAGCGCACCAGATCTGCCCCGCTCCTACAGGAATCACACCGCAGGTGTCCGTGCTTACGACACTGGAAATAGCGTAGCTATGTGGATACAATCTTGGAACGGCATTAATTACATCACTGGAGCTGTTTTTTTCCCCTAATTTTCTCTGGTGAAGAGATTAAACAGTCCAGGGTAAACAATTTCTAGCGAGTCAGTAGGTCATATAAAGGTGACTGCTATGCCAGCAGAGCTCTTCATTCAGCGACTACAGGAAAGAAACCCTCTTACACTTAGCGGGTGAGGTTATTTCCTCCCAAAATCATAGTTTGCATATTTTCTGCAGTTCCAAATGTGTAATAGTGAATAAGTTGTCTGTTGTGCTAATTCCCCCCCTTCCTGGCAGGATGCAGCAATGAGGTGAAGCCTTGCCCATTACTGAGATTATTAACCAGCAAAGCAAAATCATCATCCTGGTTTCTCTTTATACTTGTCCTCATGAAAGCAACACACTCAAGTACTGGTAACAGTGGCTACCATATCACAGAATCACAGAATCATCTAGGTTGGAAGAGACCTCCAAGATCATCTAGTCCAACCTCTGTCCTAACACTAACAAGACCTCCACTAAACCATATCACTAAGGGCTACATCTAAACGTCTTTTAAAGACCTCCAGGGATGGCGACTCAACCACTTCCCTGGGCAGTCCATTCCAATGCCTAACAACCCTTTCAGTAAAGAAGTTCTTCCTAATATCCAACCTAAACCTCCCCTGGTGCAACTTTAGCCCTTTCCCCCTCGTCCTGTTACCAGGCACGTGGGAGAATAGACCAACCCCCACCTCTCTACAGCCTCCTTTAAGGTACCTATAGAGAGCGATGAGGTCTCCCCTGAGCCTCCTCTTCTCCAGGCTAAACAACCCCAGCTCCCTCAGCCGCTCCTCGTAAGACTTGTTCTCCAGACCCCACACCAGCTTCGTTGCCCTTCTCTGGACTCTCTCGAGCACCTCCATGTCCTTCTTGTAGCGAGGGGCCCAAAACTGAACACAGTACTCGAGGTGCGGCCTCACCAGAGCCGAGTACAGGGGGACAATCACCTCCCTAGACCTGCTGGCCACACTGCTTCTTATACAAGCCAGGATGTTGTTGGCCTTCTTGGCCACCTGAGCACACTGCTGGCTCATATTCAGCTGCCTATCAACCAGTATTCCCAGGTCCTTCTCGGCCAGGCAGCTTTCCAACCACTCATCTCCCAGCCTGTAGCGCTGCTTGGGGTTGTTGCGCCCCAGATGCAGGACCCGGCACTTGGCCTTGTTGAACTTCATACAGTTGACCTCAGCCCATCGGTCCAGCCTATCCAGATCCTCCTGCAGAGCCTTCCTTCCCTCGAGCAGATCGACACACGCACCTAACTTGGTGTCATCTGCAAACTTACTGAGGGTGCACTCGATCCCCTCATCCAGGTCATCGATAAAGATATTAAAGAGGACTGGCCCCAGCACTGAGCCCTGGGGGACTCCACTAGTAACCGGCCTCCAACTGGATTTGGCTCCATTCACCACAACTCTTTGGGCCCGGCCATCCAGCCAGTTTTTAACCCAACGAAGCGTACGCCAGTCCAAGCCACGAGCAGCCAGTTTCTTGAGGAGAATGTTGTGGGAAACGGTGTCAAAAGCCTTACTGAAGTCAAGGTAGATCACATCCACAGCCTTCCCCTCATCCACCAAGCGCGTCACTTGGTCATAGAAGGAGATCAAGTTCGTCAAGCAGGACCTACCTTTCATAAACCCACGCTGACTGGGCCTGATCGCCTGGTTGCCCTGCAAGTGCCGCGTGATGACATTCAAGATAATCTGCTCCATGAGCTTCCCTGGCACTGATGTCAAACTAACAGGTCTATAGTTCCCCGGGTCTACCCTCCGGCCCTTCTTGTAGATGGGCGTCACATTTGCTAGCCGCCAGTCGACTGGGACCTCTCCTGATAGCCAGGATTGCCAATAAATGATGGAAAGCAGCTTGGCCAGCTCCTCCACCAGTTCGCTCAGTACCCTCGGGTGGATCCCATCCGGCCCCATCAACTTGCTAATATCGTCCTTTCAAAGCTCTGCACACTGTTCTTCTAATTAAAGATTGGAAAGATAATGATCAAGTGGATAGACAAGTAGTCCTACTGCTTGCAGTTACTACTGTAGGCTTATTGCCTTTATACCGCCTGTGAGGCAGATAAACAGCTCTGCACTTTCCTGCCTATTTTTAACCAGCTGGCATCTCTACCCTGTAACTGAATGATTCATTCTTTGAATTAGGGACCATGCTGTGACCCATTTATATTGTTCTGCATTGCTCCTGCTATACAAGGGGGCCTCCATCCAAGACTAAGGGCTCTGTACACTCTAACAAACCAACAGTAATGTAATCCTATAAAGATTATATATATGTGCATTGTCCGGTGTATAAGTGCTTGGGACTGTGCTAGCAAAATGGCCATATGTAATCTTTAGATATTTGCTATATTCAGTTTAATATCCTTTGAAGGATACCAGCTGGGGACACATAAAAGGAAAGAGAAGGAAAGTCTACAGATATTTCCTCAACAGTCAAGTCCCGCCACTAGGTGTATCAGGAGGCTTATGACCAGCGAGCCATTTGTGTGTCCCTTGAGACGGCTTGAAAGCTATTGACACAAGAATGTTGTTTACAGATGTGGTGTGGGCTACGAGCACTCCCTCCATGCCATTCTTCACAACTGGTTAGAGGATCTTTCCTTCACTGCTACCAAGGCACATCCGGGTGATAACTACTGAACCCAGCAAATGTGTCCAAGTTCTGTGCTGCATCATTCTCATTCTTCAACAACTTTCTTATGAATGTCTTTAGACTTCAGAATCCAAGCAAGTGAAACCTGAGGTTTTGCTCATATGTTCCTCACTGTGCCTTTCCTAAGCATCTCCTATTAATGTGAGTCCCAAGACTTCACAAGAAAGTACATCCTTCAGCTTGCTCAGCGTATTGGAGTAGTAGGACTGTCTGCATGTGTTGTTGCTTACATTCTTTGTGATAGCACGCATCTCAGACTAATAGAGAATCACATTCCTACACAGAGGATGACAACACACCAAGTTGTCAAGATGACGATTATAGCTGAGAGAACATCCCTGAGAAGATTAGTTTATCAAAAATTAAAAGCACCAGTGTTCCATGTATTGCTTCAGGCATTCTTAGATCTGCAATATCTTTTCACTCCTGAATCTTATAACGAAGAATATTTTTCAATAAAGGCAACATATTTTTATGAATCCTGCTAGTACAGCAAAAAATACCATAGGTTCTCATACTTCTTATATCTGAAACTTAAGCTAAATTTCATCTTTAAATGGCATAAGCTAACAATTATCTAAAAGCATCATTTCTGGTACAGTACCGTACCTGTGAAATAGCTGGTAAATTCTGAGCTACAGCATTCTTGGATATCTTGGATATCCCTATACTTTACAGCTGGAGGCTTTCACAGATAAAAAAAACCACATATCCAGTGATGTCTGTAGTTTATAGAAACTCAAAAGTTGAGAGAATCTCGGTATAACTTTCAGGACCATTCCTACAGCAACTTACTCTCTTCTAAAGTCAGACCTTAGACCAGGGACTCCAGCCCCAGTCTCACATTCATAGACGAGTACCCAGACTCACAGCGACACAATCATTCCATCTCTCTCTCTCTCTGATCAATGTTTTAAGTACGTCATACAAAGTAAAACAGTTTAAAGCTATCTTCTCTGCAATCAATTTGAAGACCTGCACTAGATCAAGCAGAAGAGAGAATCTGAACTCAAGATCCCTTGTGTACCTCTTTGAGTAACCCAACCACTAAAAAAGTATAAAAGGCAAAGTCATCAGGACCACTCTAAAAAGCACCTCTGATCTCGCATAAGATCATCTCCTCAATTCCAGTTCTTTGTTTCTGGTAAAAATACCTGAACATATTTTCTCTGAACTGTTAACAAACCTGGAAAAGGTAATTTTCAGGTCAATCTACAGCAATGGAAAGGAAAAAAAAAATCATGAGGGAAGTTGGAGCTTAGTTATCAAGTTCTACTATTCACACTGCCCCATAGCTTCCTGCTGGGAGGACCTCTATTAAAGACAGTGGACAAATCTTTTTCCCTGAACTTAGAAACCAAGTAATTCTGAAATGAGAACTGATAAAGTAACTGAATATGTATGCAATATCCCAATCAATGTAACCAGTAACACAATCAGAAGATATATATAAACACAAATTCTTTGAAAAAATTAACTGACCTTATCTGATAATTTATATGAAGAATACTACTACACTTTTTTTTGTTATAACTCAAGTTTAAAAAGGCCACTAAAAGTTCTAAAGCTTTGATAAGTTTTACAATAAATTGAATTATAAGTGTGTTCTAAATTGAACACACTTGAGTGGATAAAGCAAACAAAATTTGCTGGGAAGGGGTAAAGAGTGTGAATTTTACTTTGGCTGTTGATGGGAGACTTGGCACAAATGTTTTTAGCTTGGCATAACTTTATCCTTAGTAACTGTTATTGACAACAATAGAGAAAAGATATCTCAGAAAATGTCTTTTTCGTTCGAAAGGAAGATGTTTTAAAAGATTTGCTTTTAAATAATGCAAAAGTCTAGAGAAAAATTAACATCCTGGAATGATCGTGGTTACCACAATGTCACCACAGCTACATCAGAGTGTAATGGACTACAAATAGTTGAAAAAAGAGACAAAAATGGCTAAGAGCTTTCAGCAGATGTATAATGTACAGATTTTGAATGTATATGCTTCATGAAACAGCAAAATGTCAACAATTTGCTTTGCCCGTATGCTAACCCTTTCACACATGTTATGGGAGCTCCAACCATGAAAGAAAGCATTAATTTCTCCTACTGCTGCAGAATAACGATTTTTCAAGTTCCTTTTACAGCTATGGCTTCGATCACTTCCAATGAGAATGGAATTTTTTAAATGGCAACACTGCTTTTCGAAGTAGTGCTTAGAAATATCCAAAATTTCCTAACAGCTGTATGTAAAACAGTGATTAATGAACTAGGCTTCAAGTAGGACAAATATGAATGTATTTGATCTTAATCCTTTCTTATCAAACTCCGTGCTTAGTGCACTCTAGCAGTCTTTATTAAGAAAACATAGGGTTTCAAATGCTTCCATTAGTAACATTTTTTGGTGTGTGTGACATGAAGGAATTATGAGAAGTGAGAGTTATTATTGCTGCTCTGGTAATTTCCTTTCCTACATTTAGCAGACTACCCCTTGGTTTTCCTACAAACTTAATTTTAACAGTTATAGCATCCAATGAATAACTGTGTTGTCTCTCTAAAGTGAAAATTTATTCAATTTTATTATAGTATATGTAAATTTAATTCTCTGTTTTCTGAGTTATATGGTTACTTATTACAGTAGCAGCTCAGTTTTAATCTAGAAGCAAGAGAAGTAGGGTACTGTAATTATGCATAACTGTGAATCCATTTCCTATTGATATTTACAATACCTCAGCAAGCTTGGCCGTTTGAAAAATGATCTGAATATCCTCTAAGTTTGCTTGTCCAAAGTTAATTTCCTAAGCCCGTGCTTAGGAAAATTCCACCTGAGTGGAAATGCTTGATTTCCTAACCAGCTAAGTATGCAGCTCTCCTTCCAAAACTGTTTTGCTCAGGAAAATTCAGAACTTTCAAAGAGTATCCAAAACATGCAGTATCTGCAGAATGCTGAAAATATGTCTCAAGAGATATTAGCATATGGTGAGATTCACTTCAGTGGATTATCAAATAAAGAAGTAATCCAATTTAAATAATACCCCAACGACAAACTACTTCAAATCTGATAAATATGTCTTTTTGTTTATATAGCATCGAATATTTGTTAAGGGATTAAACTTGCATGCCATAAAACAGAATCATTACTGAATTGTTACATGATTTTAGGATTCAGTGTGAGTTTCACTCTGTTGTCTTCAGCCTCTGTTTATTGTTTCTGGAAATAATATAGGCATCACACATAAGTGAAGTATGTGTGGTTTAACCAGAGCAGCTAGAAACTGAAATAGCTGGGAGATGGAAAAAGCTCAAAGAAACTAAGGATGTAAACTATTTTACCTCTATGAGACAGTTTTGGATTTTTCTGTATATATAACTTCTGTAGACAATCTTATTCTAAATGATGGGGCTGTAAGCCTTTTCATTTAAAAGGAAATTCCTATGTGACAGAAATCTCACTGACAGGAAACACTTCCAGATACTCAAGCTACACTTTTTGTTTCAATCATCTCATGGTTTGCTAAGAGTAGCATCTTGGTCATACAAAGGTTTCGCTGTCCTCCCTGCATGTGTGTTTGGGAACATCACGTTGCTCCTATGTACTACCACACACTGGTATCGTGTGAGAGGCCCACATACCAACGTTCTGGAAAAAATATCTGAAAATTGTTTTCTGTATGAAGTTCTAATAATTAAGATATTCAGTTACCATGTTTAACACTGCTAAATTCAATTACCTTGTTTAACAATGCTAAATCAGCATCCCTGAAAAAAAATCTGCACTAAAGTTGACAGAGAAGCACCGATGCTGAGAAGATGATGAAAATTCCTGCAGGTCTCCTGGAGATGGGAGCTGAGTAAAGGAGCAAGACCTGAACCAGGGCAGTGGCTGACGGCCAGAAAACCAGACTGCATTAATGCTACACCTCATGGAAAAAATGCTTTTTGAATAGATACTTTTAAAATATGATATAAAATATAAAATAATGATCCGCTATTACATTTGTGGTTAAATTCAACAGGAAAAATATTTACTGGTCATTTGAGCTGTGTATATCCTGCGTGACACCTCCACTGTACCAGCAGATGTTAACAGCAACTTTCTCATGCATCAGCTGACCCTATACTTCCTCAGCCCAGTCTCGGTGGAGGTCTTCCCTGCAGACTGACTGCTGGAAACTTAAAAAAGTAGAAGTGATGTTTGAAACTGCTGTTAGGTTCTTTTAAAGCTTTCTGATTTTTTCCTTGAGGGAAAAAAATTATATATTCCCCCTTCCCATCAGTGTATATATGGATAATGATCTTCTAGGAGTATTCATGGGGAAGACCCCTACCACCTTCTACCCGTGCAGACCGCAAGGCAAAGCAGATGGGGAATACCTGTGCAGGCTGCTGACATCACAGTTGTCAGAGATGGTGTGAAAGGAAGATGTCAACTAGGAACTTCTACGCTGGGGATGCAGAAGCTAGTTTTGTGTTTTTTGGGGGAAAGGCAATGACAGAAGTAGTAGCTGAGGCAGCAGAGACTGTGACTCAACTGGCATAAAAAGTAAGTAAAATACATTGCAATTCATAGAAAACAGGAGTTTAGTTTGCTTCAGGAAAAATATGAATAAGCAAACTCACAACACTATGTTCAAAGACAAAAGTTAGAAATGGTAGTTTTTTCATGATGTTATTTATCCTGCTTCCATTCCAGTGCTGTGCTCATGTTATTTGCAGTAAACTATTTCATATGTTTCTCAGCCTACTTGTGCCTATAAGTGTCTCTAGTGATGAGATCTCCATTGCTTTCCTTTGCAGACTGCTCCACAGGATGTACCAGCTCTCACAGCTGGAAAATATTTCACTCTGTCAGTCTACAGTTTTCTTCCCTTGCTTTAACTGTCATTCTATTACTCCCAATTACATTCTTCTCCCTTCAGAAGACCTGATAAAAACCTCTCTCATGTACTGTTTATTCTTCCAGAAATCACACAGATTAGTGTGCTTACTGCTTCAGGATCCTACCAGTTCTTCTGCCTGAGCATGACTTACCACAAAGACTGACTGGTCTTGTCACTGAAGCATGGTGCACATGCTGACTTTGTACTGGGATATCCATGTAGTGAAGAGGTTTTTTTAAACCAAAAATTTGCACAACGGTAACTCTGGTGTGGACGGTATTAGGAGTAAAGCATACTTTCACATGTTAGTAATAATGTTGTACAAATTTACAGCATCATAGTCATCCTTTTTAATCCCTCTAGCAAGGATTATTTGATACATAAAGTAATCCTAACACCGCCACTATAAGTTGTATAAACATCATAACACTACTAACATATTTATATTGGTACGCTACTGCCCCTCTTTATCTGTAGTCCAAATGGCACATCTTAGTCCAGACTGGCATGGCTCAGGCTTAGTGAAAAACTGGTCTTCCAGAATGCACTTTTTTTAGGAGTCAGGCTATAAATCTGTCACCTTCCTCGTGCTTTTGTGAAATAATTTGCTACTTTCAGCCCCTACCCTGGAAGAGGGCACTCTGTATATCCACGAAGACTATGTAGTAACTTTGACTAAGTTCAGTCGTCAGCAAAACTTCACTGTTTTTGGAAACTGTGACAAGTTTGAACACAGCGTAGAATAAGAGTCTTTTGAAATAAAGTGTCATGTACTTTTAGGATTGGGAACAAAGCATAGTAACAAAAGGGATGTCAACTTGATCAGACAATGTGTATGCACATTTGTTGTGCTTAAAGTTCACATTAAGCCTAGACCACCTTCAGTGCTCTAGCCATGCACCCAGATCCTGAAGACAAGTCTTTTAACCTGTCAAATACTATTTATTTGCCAGTGCCTCCCAAGTCCTCTTAAATCACAAAGTTTATTTGGGGCAAGCAGCTGATTGTCCGCAGTATTCTTCAAATTTTGGAAAATGGTAGTTATTAGAACTGCTTGCCCACAGCTTTGCCTGCATGCAGCTCGGCCCCTGCCTGAATCAGCTTTTTGTAATCCTATGGAAAATACAGCAATAAAGAAACAGATACAGATGGATATGTGATATTCATCAAAAATTATACTCCCATAACCTTCAAGAAGACAGGCAAGTAATTTTTAATCTTCCCATGCACCAATCCTCCAAGCTTTTTAACCAGGACCATTTCTCCTTTAGGAATTCACAGCTGCACATTCGCTATGATTTGGCTCTGAAGCTCCTAGAAATAAAGACATCATCAACCCATGGCCTACCACAAGTGCAGAGAGAAAAGACACGGATTTCACTTTTTCATACTTAACCTGTTTGTTCAAACAGCTAGGTAATGCTGAGGTAATTATTAAATCTTTTCCTGTATTACCAATGTATTGCCAACACTTCCAGATCCATCGTAATACTGTGTGGGTGTGTGGGCAGGTGTGCACATGTGTTTAATTTTAATGACAGGCTTATTCAGTTTGTAAAATAATTTCAAAACAGAAAGAAAGCAATTAAAAATAACAGGAAACCTCATGCATTAAAAATAGCGTGAACAAACACAAAACAGTATCAGATAAAGGACTCTACACAAACACAAAATTTAAGGCAGATGCTCAAACAAAGTGACAGGATCCGCCACTTTCTGAAGGTCGAACAAATCCGGGTTTTGGCAGACCAACAATGGGATGAACGCCAGAGTCAAGATCACTCTATCATGGACTGTCTATGCTCTGTCCAGGTTTTTATGATGAAGGACCAAGGGAATCCAAGCTGATTTCAGTAGCCAGAATAGAATACAGGCAATTACTAGGACACAGCGTATAAGACTTCAGACCCAAGCAAGTGCTAAATACTTTTGCACCTGCAAACACCATGCAGACAATGAAATGCATCTGTAGTACGCTCCTGAAAACAATTAAGTTAAGCCTGTTGTGGTTCAGCCCCGGCAGGCAGCTCAGCACCACACAGCCGCTCAGTCACTCTCCCCAGGTGGGATGGGGAGAGAATCAGAAAGGTAAAAGTGAGAGAACTCAGGGGTTGAGATAAGGACAGGTTACTGGGTAAAGCAAAAGCTGCGCACACAAGCAAATCAAAGCAAGGAATTCATTCACTGCTTCCCATGGGCAGGCAGGTGCTCAGCCACTGCCAGGACAGCAGGGCTCATCATGCATAACGGTTTCCTGGGAAGACAAACGCCATCACTCCCAACGTCCCCCCCTTCCTCCTTCTTTACCCCAGCTTTTACTGCTGAGTGTGATGCCACGTGGCATGGGACATCCCTTTGGCCAGTCTGGGTCACCTGTCCTGGTCCTGTCCACTCCCAGCTCCTTGTGCACCCCCAGGCCCCTTGCTGCCAGGGCAGCAGGAGAAGCTGGAAAGTCCTTGGCTCTGTGTAAGCACTGCTCTGCAACAGCCAAAAACATCAGCACTATTTTCATCAAAAATCCAAAGTACAGCATTGTGTGAATCTCTACAAAGAAAATTAACTCTGTCCCAGCCAAAACCATGACAAGCCAAATAGGTCACACCGTTATTTCACAAAGATGATCCATTCTTCATTATGTAAAATCTCTAAAAAGAGAGTCTGGTGCAGAATACAGTACGAACTCAAGTAAACTGTCATTAGGAAGGAAGGGAGAAATGCTCAAGACAAGAAATGGCAGAAAACACCAAAACTAAAATTCTTAGGCAAGAAAAGAGTGAAGTGTTTTCAACTACTTGCTGTAACTTTGAGATCCAGAAAAGTATTATCTTATTGACCATGTCAGGAGGCACCCCGTACAGCCAGCACCACCACCCCTATCAACCAGAAGATAGGACTGCTGCCACAGCTGGAATTTTACTGACCAAATCAACAAGAAAACACAGATGACAGGGCCTACCTCAATAAGCAGGACAAGATGTCTGACATCACAGTAGAAGTTTGATCTTTAAGTTATTTTGAAAAATTACTGCCATTTTAAAAAAGCGCCAATGATTCTAATGATTTTTGTATTGCACGAAACAAGCACTTTACTGCAGCGTGAAAGATTTGAACCCACTCATTAAGATCACAAAAACAGCAAACCAAGCCACTGAGACCCATAGGAATTGCTAGTTAAGGCAGTGGCTTTTAACCTGCTGTCTACCAAGCCCCGAAAGATCAGACTGCTGTGCAGCATCTTTTGAAAGGTCCCTAACAAAAAATAACACTTTACTCTGTACTGCAATCTAATTATGGAAAATATCTATCAAGGTGTGCAATGCCACTAATCATCTAAACAAAGAAGAAGAAAGCCATTAAGCCCAACAGGCACAACCAGCTGTCCTGGGCCTAAAAAAAGCCAGCTTCTGTGCTCCGCAACAAGCACACTCTGGCTTCCAGGTCTTATCAAGTCTGGAAGATGTGTACTGTTTTTGGCTGGCTAGAAATGTAAACACTTCCAAAAACATCGCGTAAGAGGAGTTAGGACAACGACTGCTGACTGCTAAGAGCAAGCTCCTCTGGTGCCTGTGACAGCAGCGCCCACGCTGCGTGCTCCCAGCTGACCTGTGCACACTTGGAAAGGAGCGAGGGGAAGAGGTGCAGTCCTCTGCAGGACAGGAGCATCGCTTCTGCTGTGGAAGTGAGCGAGTGCGTATAGGGCAGGAAACATCGGTAGGGCAGGGAACATCAGTAGGGCAGGGTGCAGTGGATGGAGGAGAGAAGAAAGCAAAGGCTGATGATAAGAATCAGCAGTGAACGTGCTGCACAAGCCCAGAATAGAGGAAGGACCTCCTAGGGACACAGAGAAGCCCTGGAACAGTTTGCAATCAATCTATCCATAAATAAAACAACCTGTTTGGTCTAAAAGTCTTGCTGGTGGGGGGAAGGGAGACCGCTCACGGAAATTTAGAGGTCTAGGAAGGTTTATCTTAAAAATAACCTGGGCTCCATCAGTTACTTCCAAAAATAACCACACAAAAAGCATACCAAAAGAAGTCTTCCAGCAGAGAAAATTCTTTCACTATACATAATACAGAACCTGCCTAATTTTTTTTTTGTGACTCTTACAAAACATCTCACTAACACTTCCCTTGTCTCCTATAACCCACAAAAATTCCATTACTATTCTTATCTTCTTGCCTTAAGATATCAAATAATAAGTTCATTGTCTACAATGTTTATGGGTTTTCAAAGTTGCCAGTCACCTGACGTTTGCTTGCAAAGTATAAACCCAAGCAGACTTGTCCTTGAGGGAGCTAGCTCTAGGGCAGCTGAGCTGGTATATTGACCCTCGGCTGTTTGAACCCATACTGGCTCAGAGTTTATCATAAAAATGTAGTTCTTTCTCACCAAACAGCTCCATTAAAGCAGCACCTGCACCTCGTACTCCTGTACACTCAGACTACAGGCAAGGGAGGGCTGGTAACAGAGCCCTGCAGTTTGCATGCTCCAGAGCAGCATCAGTCGTGCCTGCTGCTTGTATCCACGCTTCTCCCCTCCACAGGCACTTTGTATTTTAACAGCATATTCAAAGTAGAAGGAGCAAAAAAGGAGATGAGGTCTGATGGCAGGAAAACACGGCAGGAAGTAAATGCATGCCATGCATAGGATGCCATGTGTCAGACAAGGAAGAGGGAAAGAAAAGGCAAACAAAACTGGATGAGGTTGCAGAGGGAAAAGAAATGAAGGAAGAGTATGGAGGGATGAGCAGGAAGCGAACAACTCCTCTTCTCAGCTCTTTCTCAATCCCCTCCCAAGCTCCTTTGTAAGAAGCCATATTTCCTTTGCTAATTACATTAGGCCATACCCTATAGCAACATTTAGGCACAGTAGAATTGAAGTAGCCTGATTTGAAATCAGGTAGAAGTTGAAAGTCCTCAGCTTTCAGTTTTTACTCCTAATGGCAAAAATCCAACTTTGAAAACACTGGAGAAGCTGATCCGAGAAGAGACACCAAGACACAGGTATCCTAGCAGGAATTAACGCTTTGCTCCATTCCCTTCCCCAGTGGTTTCCCCCTGCTCCTGGGCTACTGCTCCTCCCTGAGAGATGCGCAGGAGTAAGGCAGCCAGGGAGAGCTGGATGTGTTTTCTTTTCTATCACAATCACCAGCCCACTGAAACTGAGGGGGAAAGGAAAACAAGGTATGGGCTTCAGGAAACAAGATTTTTAATACGTTTTCAAACATGCAAGAATTTTTGGCTCAGATACTTTCTTTAG
This sequence comes from Chauna torquata, assembly GCA_013399475.1. Lineage (NCBI taxonomy): Eukaryota > Metazoa > Chordata > Aves > Anseriformes > Anhimidae > Chauna > Chauna torquata. The sequence goes on from VXAL01006430.1 coordinate 377,386, forward strand.
CATTCTGCTTAGCAGACAAGCACAGATAACAATGGCAGTGGTACAGCTAGCGTTATGCAGATGGAATAACAATATAAAAGTGTCAATGACAACCTGAAGACAAAAGAAGGTGCACATAAAGCCTTGGCACAGCAATTATTGCTTTAGCTACCGCTGTTCTGCACAGTTTTCTGTTTCTCATGTGATTTTTTTTTTCAGAGATTAGATTAGCCTCAGGATTGTTCCCATCACTTCCAGTATAAAATAAAAGTCTGTTGAGACTTGCATATAAAAAGTTAATTAAAAGTTGAATAAAATGACTACAGAGATCAAACAATGTCTAGTCCCAAAGTTCAGGCCAAGATCCACGTACATGTAATGTTTCATGCAAACAGAATATAAGTTATATCATATTCTTCTCTTCAATAAAAATGGTGCTGAAGAATAAAATGTTCCCATTATCCTTTAGTAATAGATTTATTCAAAGTAAATCAGAAGTTAAAACAAGTCAAACACAAAAGGATTGTTCTATCCGTTGACATTGCGAGGATAATACTTTGCTTCAGTCAGATGGGCTACTGTATCAATAGTAAAAGCAATACTTTTCATTAAACTCCTGCTCTGAAAAGTACATCAATTTGAGGGATCCCTTGTGCCTATTAAAGCCCAATGAAAAGCAGTGTGAGTTTAAAGTTCGTAGGATTCTTTAAATTTAAACATGTGTTGGGTGCTCTCCTCTTTGGGGCTGCTTTCCTGATGTGGCATTACATGCCCAGGTTTTGCAGATACCCAGGAACACGCCTGAGATTTTTTTTGCTAAGTGCATTGTGAAAAATCAAGACGTACACACCATGAATACATTTTTGTGCAGGGCTATGTCAAATCATGATTGCTCAATGTAACAAAAAAAATACGCAATAATCCATCACAAATCATACACCGTCATTTCTGACCACATTTCTGAAGTCTGGAACTTAATATCGAGCTCCTAAATTCAGCTGTGACAAACCAGGCCACCACTGTAGTGGGTTCCCAATGCCTGCACTGGCAAACTGCAGTGAGCATGGCTGTGCGCAAGTCTGGCATCACACAATATCCATGCAAGAATCCAAAAATGGATACTGAAAGTTGTGCATTCATCATTTTAGTCTACTTTAAAAATCTGTAACATTTCGTCTCATAAAACTCATAAAAATAAGTATTTCTGACATATAAATTTATGACACAAGACAATACCAATCTCAGAATAACAGCACTTTGATATAGGAAGGCCATGAAAGACCATCCAGCATTTTGATATAAATGGTCAATCTAGTTTGAAATTTCCAGATGGGTGGGCTACCATCCTTTCTTTGGAAGATTTTATTTGAGGTGTGCTCATACGCACTTCAAAATAGGTGTATTAAAGTGCGTCAAAGTCCTGAATGAGAAGAGGCTGCAATCCACACACCGAGCCACAGACAGATACCACCATCGTGGTGGCTTTCCACTTAGAAAAACTTTACTTCCTTAATTTCATGTTTTTGCCCAAACTTATTCTAACATTTAGACTTCCTAACTACTTATGGGTTCTTCGCAATTCATCTCTAGTCTCACAAAATTTTAGCCTTTTCTAGTGTACTATGAAAAACAAGTAATTTGCGAGCTGATAAATGGTAGAGTAATTCACATTGGTAATGGTATAGGTGTTGATTTGACTGACTGACTCCTTCCACAAAATCTCGGCTAAATGAACAGAGAAAAGTCATCAAGGATTATAATGACAGCTACGCTAGACAATCTTAGTCAATTGTCATTTCTTTATATTGCTATTTTGGTTTGCCATAAAAACACCCTACCGTGGCAGTCTCCTAGCTCCCCATATGACTTATAATATCCCTAGTCCATTTTAATTTTTTCTTCCTCTGCCAATTCAAATCAGTACGCTGAAAATCTTCAGGACATCCCACCGAGTAAAATGCTTTATACCTGACAAAGATCAAGGACAGAGAAAGAAATATTAATTTAGCTGATGGCTTCAGCAGTCAGATTTCTGGCAGATGTGACACGTTACCAATTTCTGCACTCCTCTTTCTACCACCTCCTGTCTTCTAAACAATTAATATAAGCCAATCGTCCAAACCCATGAATTACCATGGAGTAAGGCACAGCAGTCAACTCATCTACAAGACACTATCATTAGCACTTAGAATGCAACTTTGTGAACCTGTATCATTACTTGAATGACACTTTACATGCTAATTTTAAATATAACAGCTGCTTTTATCAAGTTCTAGCTACAGGATTCTGCTAGAGATCACCTTTAACATTACAGTCTAAATTCAGTAAGATTTTACATAAACAGAAACACTCATATTAACTACACAGTAAACAGTAAGATCTGTGCTTTTTTGTTTGTTTGTTTGTTTTTCTTCTTTATCAGGAAAGAAACTGTGGTATCAGCAGTGGCATAAAAGCCACACAAACATGAAACTAAACCGTTTAAGCAATAAAACAGCCTATAGAGCAATGCTCACAGTTCAAGTCCACACTTTTCCCTAGGAAAGGACTACACAGTTAATTCCAGTTATGAGACACTGCACTTAAAATTGAAGCAATAAAGTCCCTGGGTGAAATATCTCATTGCTTTTGTTGGCCTCAGAAACGCCCCCAAAACAGCACATCATCATCTGACCTGTTACTAAAGTTTTACAAAACCACAATTACTCTCTTCCTTTCTTTCTACAATACTGTGCAGGGAAAGTAGTTTGATTTCTTTAAAAGATATTTTTTAATTGAAGTTTATCAACAATTTATCAAGGAATTTTATCATGAACTTATCAAGGGAAAGCTGCTCTGGATAAACTAACTCTTTTATGGAGAAAATCGTGGAAGCATAGAATATCCTGAGTTGGAAGGGACCCACAAGGATCATCGAGTCCAACTCCTGGCTCCACACAGGACCACCCAAAAATCAGACCCTATGTCTGACAGCATTGTCCAAACACTTCTTGAACTTCGGTAGGCTCGGTGCCGTGACCACTTCCCTGGGGAATCTACATGAAGTGCGGCCTATGATCACCTCCAGCTCTGGAAGGAGCAAATTCAGTTACTCTAGGTTCAATTCACTACAACCTGATGGCTGGCACCGACCGGGCTCCGCTTGTCATTGAGCATTTTCCCAGATAAGGTGGCTGGGAATAGTTGGTGAGAGGGAGAAACAATCCTGCAGCATTACAGGTGTCCTCCCAGAAGGCTCTGAACAGGAAGGAGAGAGATCTTGAACTACATTGAAAGAGAAGACCCTGTGCAGAAGGAAGCATAGCTTCACAGTAACCCACAGTGCAACTGGACTGCTGCATTTTATGCCATTTGGAGGTTTTAATTATTAATTTTTAATGTGTGCAGCCACATAAACCCAAACAAAAATCAAGTTTATGGCTTCCTGGGACTAGAAAAGTAACTCTCATCCAGAAGCATGGTGTTTCTCCCTGTGACAGGTAACATTACCCTCCCCAGTGGGCACATTTTCTATTACAGCTTTCTGAAACATTCACTAAAAAGGGCAGAAATTCTCAAGGCTGCAGGGACAAACTGACACTCTGAAAGCAGGTGATTTCTGTTACTGAAAATGTTTTTAGGAAAAAATGGTATTTTAAAACTTTCCTTCTACAGCTACCAGAGACAACTATACCTCTAACTTCCCTCTGGTCTCTTCAAATTTACTCCTCATTAGCCTGACTTCATCTCTGACATCTAGTTACCACCCCTCCCCAGGAATGAGAGCACAAAGGAGGGAGGGAGACTGCCTCAATTCCCTGGGCTGGCTTTTGAAGGCAGCTCCCCAGTTAATCACACTAACTGCTATTCACACTAGACCAACACAGTCATAAAATCAAATTTTAGTAACTTGCTGTGAGGCAGCTTTCAAAAAAATGGTATTCACAGATCTGCATTATTAGATCTTTCTTTAACTGGACCAAAGATGTCTATTGTACTTCTCCTCTCCTTTTCATCTACAACAACCTTCTCAGCAAGTAGCACCCACGAGTCTAGCCTGACTGCAGATGCAGTGAGCTGGTATGTATGCCAGTGTGCCAGCTGGCTGCGAATTTACAAAGTTGGCAGATAGCAGCGCTCACCTTTGACAGTAAAACTATGCCCCACCAACCTCTCTGCTATCCGGTGACGGAGCCCTGCCAGGAGAGGCTGTTAACATCACGGTGAGCACTGTGCTGTGGGCTGCCCATCGGTCTGCACTTGGGGTGGACCTGAACCATGCTGTCCTTCTGAGCAGCTGGCACCAACAGTTTGGGAGGTAGCAAGAAGAGAAGAAATGTGGTATCACTGTCTTCAGATGAGAAGAGTTCACTCCTCAGATCATCCATGGCAAGGCTCTGTCCTTGTCCTGGGGCACCATGCAGAAAGGAAGCTGCTGGAAGATGACCTGTGGCGTTAGAGTCAATCTGCTAGTTTCTCTACTAGCATTTTACAAAGCTATTAAGTTTAAAACTTCCACTTGCTTTGACTGTGGGAACTAAATGTTTCCACGGTTTATTGAAAAAGCAGTCTGAGGTTTATTTGGAATAATAACAATAATTAAAAAAACAAAGCAAAACAACACAGCCTACAGCTATCCACACAGTTGCAGCCTCTTCCTGTTTTTTTCTGCTTCCTCTCCTCCTTTCTCCTGCAGAGCAGTTACAGCAATTTAAACCCCAACCCTCCACCCCCAAGCTCTGTAACTACAGATTCAGCCTTTGCACGTGCTTTAAGGTTTCAGAAAGCATACTGTACAGACATCAGTCTCGTTCTCTGTCCCCCAGCCACAGGGCTTGGGGACACCTGACTTTGCCCCTGCCAAGGAGGTGGCCATGCTCTAGACTTGCTCCCGAGCCTGATGGACAAGTCGTGAACAGGCACGTTTCCCAAAGGCTGCACCAATCCTTCAGCTTCAGACAGCATTAGATCTTCAAATTAAGCAAGAAATGCATATTACAGAATATACAGTGGGCAAGGAATGATATAAAGGGAGTATCACTTTTTTAATGAAAAAAAAATTAGCCATTCAGATTACCTTCTCTGAAGCAAAAACACATTAAATTTCCATAATATTCTTTTGAGCTGTAGGCTCCAGCCTATGCTCAAGTCACTGTTTCTGAGTGTGTATTGGGTTTACGTGGTAAAGGTTTGGTAGCAGGGGGGCCACAGGGGTGGCTTCTGTGAGAAGATTCCAGAAGCTGCCCCATGTCAGATAAGAGCCAGCTCCAGCCGGCTCCAAAAGGGACGCACCGCTGGCCAGACCTGAACCAATGAGCAATGTTGTTTGCGCCTCTGTGAGAGCATATTTAAGAAGGGGAAAAAACTGCTGCGCAACAGCAGCTGGGAGTGAGAGGAGTGAGGAACAGCCCTGCAGACACCAAGGTCAGTGAAGAAGGAGGGGGAGGAGGTGCTCCAGGCGCCGGAGCAGAAGTTCCCCTGCGGCCTGTGGTGAGGACCATGGTGGAGCAGGCTGTCCCCCTGCAGCCCATGGGGTACCACATGGAGCAGATCTCCACGCTGCAGCCCGTGGAGGAGCCCACGGTGGAGCAGGTGGATCTGGCCTGAAGGAGGCTGCAGCCCATGGAGAGCCCCCGCAGGAGCAGGCTCCGGGCCGGACCTGTAGCCCGTGGAGAGGAGCCCACGCAGGAGCAGGTGATCCGGTGGGAGCTGCCACCCGTGGGGGACCCATGCTGGAGCAGTTTGCTCCTGAAGGATGGACCCCGTGGTACGGACCCATATTGGAGCAGCTCTTGAAGAGCTGCAGCCTGTGGGAAGCCCACGCAGGACCCGTTCGGGAAGGACGGCATCCCGTGGGAGGGACCCCACGTTGGAGCAGGGGAACAGAGAGCGACCATGAAGGAGCGGCAGAGACGCAGCGATATGGGCTGACCGCAATCCCCATTCCCCGTTCCCCTGCACCGCTCGGGGGGAGGAGGTAGAAGAGGGTGGATGGGGGGAAGGTGTTTTTAGTTTGCTTTTAGTTTCTCACTGCTCTAGTTTGCTAGTTATAGTAATAAATTATACTAATCTCCCTATGTTGAGTCTGTTTTGCCCGTGACGATAATTAGTGAGTAACTTGCTTGTCCTTATCTCAACCCTTAAGCCCTGGTCCATCATATTTTCTCCCCCTGTTTCTTTGAGGAGGGGGAGTGAGCGAGCGGTTGTGGTGGAGGTCGCCTGTTTAGCCGGGTAAAACCACCACAGAGTGCACAGAGGTTGCCGGGCCAAGGTTAGCGCAGCTCTGAGAGGAAACAGCGTGACCATGAAGATACACAGCTGATTTTGTACTGAGCTGCACGCTCCTACGCTGCACCACGGCCCTGGCCAACGCTGGCGTGTGGAGCCCATGATGCCTCAAGCCTGGGTGTTGCACAGCCAGCAGCATCCACAGGTAGAAATTTCTGTTTTTATGGTTCTCCCCTTGCCACTTCTGGTACCAGTGTGCCTATTATTTGGGTGACCTCCAGCTCTTCTGACCGAGGGTTTTGCCTTTGCAGTGGGCTGTGCCGTCATCCCCTTCATCTCCAGCCTGCTCTGCCCATGGACTGGAAGGTTCAACAGCACACTTCCTTCAGTCAGAAAATGCAGATTTTCCTGGAATTGAGAACTATGGCAGAAGCACAGTATTTGCTTGAGAGGAAACTCTGGCACACTTAGGACTTTTTGGGAGTGTAGGGGGATCTTCTTTAGGAGCGTAGAGGAACCGTTCGAAGGCCCCAGTACAGCTGTAGAATCTGTAGTGATCAGGGGATTTTAGCAACAACTCCAGGCAACTGGAAATTGCCATCCACTCACAAGCAATACAGACCTCCACAGGAGTGCTCATTGCCGTCATGCAAAACATTGCGCTGCAGAAACAAACATGGTTTGTGCAAAGCAAATCCTGTGAAGCAGTCGCTGAGCTCTCACCTTCTCATTCCGGGTCCAGCGAGTACAAAACTCAGCAGCTGGCCACTTCTACCACCATTTAACACCTAATTTTTTTCTTTCCTTTTTTTTTTTTTTTTACATATTCACAGGTGAGGGGTTCACCTCGATTTGTGCCTGTGACCAGGATAAAATCATGGAGGCCATTGAGGGCAACAAAGAAAAAGCACCCGCGTGGGCCCGGCTGGCAGCAGGGGCGGTTCTGCAGCCACTGGGGTGCAGCACCCCAAGGGCCGCGAGGCGGCAGGGCTCCCCTCTCGCCCGGCACCCTCGCCCCTTCCCCTCCGAGCCCTGACTGCCCCGCGGACGTGCCTGTGGTGCCACCACTCCCAGTCCTGGCTCTCGCGGGTACCGCGCTCCCTGCCAGGCCCAGGCTGCCGTGCCTCCGGCACGATATGTTGCCTCTCATCCGCGCCCAGCGCTTTCATCCCCTGCTTGGACAAATGTCTGGCAGAGATGGGCACCTGGATAACAGCCAGCTGGCGTGGGCCCAACTCGGATAAACTGGAAATGTTGGCCAGCACAGGGAAGCACTGGAAAGAATATTCAAACACAACATCTGTTCCCTATTGCACATCCTCCCGGATTGCCACTGATCTTGAAACACTATTAGGCTTCCCTTTGGTCCAAGATTACCCCAGCGAACAGATGTGTCAGCAACCCTCAAAGGCAGAAGGGTTCAGTTGTGCAGGACTATTGCCCATCTTAACAAGGAAAAAGTTTGTTAACTCAGCAGAAGAGTTACCTTGCAAGAAACAGGTCTGTCAGGATGATAATGGGATGATACAACTAGTAACAAAGGGGAGAATGGCTAGAGAGAACAAGTGAATATTTATCTAGCACAAAAAGCAGATTTGGGAAACAAACTGAAATTCCTAAAGGTGGGAAGAGAAGAAATTGTGTCTGCATCAGAACTAGAAACCTGTGTGGTAGACAGTAGACACCAAAATGATTCACATTATTGGCAAAAATTCAAGCTGATAATAAAAAATATTGGGGTGGGAAGAAAAGCATGGTTAGATAATTAAAATGAGTAATGAAGACTCTTCTTGGAAAGAGCAATTTGGTAAAAGGAAACGTGAAGGAGAGCAGGTTAAAGGATGACATGCCTTCAAGAAATGCTATTACTAGATTATGAACCACTGATAGTTCACTGATACGGAAGAAAGTGGAAGTAGATGGTGATGCACAGAAACTACAAACCATCAGCTGTAGAGAACTGCTATAAGGAGCAAAAGGACTCAAGAAAAAGTCTGTGATAAGCAGAATCAAGAAAAAAAACCAAACCTTTCTGCAGTATTTTAGGAAAAAGAATCAGGATTGTCATATTTATCACTGTCTAATGCAAAAAAAAAAAAAAACAAACAGTATTTCTGCTCTACAGTTGAGAAAATGCCGAATGGCATATAGTATGTCACGATGATGATAACAGCATGTTTCTAATCCAACAATAACTTAGAATGATGTTAAACAATGTTAGCAAGTTTGGCAGTTCCATATGAGCAGGTCTGGATGACTTTGATTCAATAGCTAGCCAAAAAGCTCTCTGGATCATTAATATTGACTTTCAGTAACATTTTTGTAAGAATGTCAGTTTTCCATTACTGAACATTTTTTAAAATCAAGATCAGTATTTATCTGCAGGCTGCTTAAGTTTAAATAGGATTAATTCTTTCACTTATGGAAATGGGAGGCTTGTACTACACAAGTCATCAGGATCACAGCAGATGAATTTTTTTTTAAGCCTTTGACTTACTTGAAGGCAACCACAGCAAACAGTGATAAACAGCAACATTAACTGGAATCGTATTGTCAGTTCCAGGGAGACAAAAAGGGAAACAACAAATTCATGAAAAGAAATTAAAAGGTGCACGAAGGTACCCATCGCGGCTGAACAGGCACTAAAGCTATCTGAAGGTGAGGCATGAGTTCCAAGTCCCGAAGCACGGCGCAGCCACGCTGTGGCATTCCAGGGAGCAGCACAGAGGCACAGCCAGCCCCTGCTAAGAGACGGACAGACAGATGGACAGACAGAAAGGGGAGATGGTCAGAAAGAGGAGACCCCCAGCCATGGTGCTTCAGCTGGGTCGCCTCCGCGCCGAGCTGCGGTGCCAGCCAGCTGGAAGCCATGTGAGAGCCCCGCGAAGCAGCACTGCGGCTCGGTGTCACTGTGACTGCAGCTGTCCTCAGCAAGGCTGGAGACTGTCCCCGGGGTGGCTGACCACCCCGAGCCCTGCCTGGAGGAGCAGGAGATGTGCTGGTGTGCCCTCCCCAGCCCCAGGGCAATGAGGCACCAAGCTGGCACTACAAAGAGGAACCGCTTGCACTTTCAGGCTGGAGAGGAGACGGATCAAGCATCTTAACAAGGTGCCAGAGGAGTGGATGAGCTATATGTAAAAGATGAGATTTGGCCAGAGAGGTGTTGGAGTTATCACAGCAGATGTACCAAATGTCTGCACAAAGGGACACGCATCTCAGTGTTGGAAAGCATGGACTGCTTGGTCAGCTAGGAACAGACAAATGAGCAAGGACGCTAATTAGCAGTAGGGGCATAAAGAGTACCACAGAAGGAGACTCCAAAAGTCCCCAGAAACCCCTACAAAATTCCAAACTAATTATAGGAGAAAATCCTTCCTGAAGATGTTCACTTTTACAGACAGGACCTTCACAATTGCAACAAGTCATTCCTGCACTTTCACGGAAGGCAGATATGTGACAAAGAAACGGGCACTGTACTTCGCTGTGTGCCATATTTGCATCAGCATAAGCAGATGCAGGGCTACGTGAGCTGGCTGTGGCATACAAACAGTTGTCTGCGTAATTCTCATGCAATACATGGGAATTGATAAAGAATGAATTGCCAGTGTCCTTCCTTATGAATGTGCAAATAAGGGAAAGAACCACGACAACAGCCAGACACTGAGCCCGAAGGAGAGAGGACGGCTGGAAGAAGGCAGCTTCACCTCTGCAGACAAGGGGAGCAGCACTCGGGAGCATGAGCACCCCGGGCGAGGGAGCACGGGGGTAGCTGAGGGCAAGCGCAGGTAGGGGAGCTTGCTTTCCTTCTCATCCAGGAAACACAGCACCATCCACCGGCCTCAGCCTGGCCGGAGCAGGCAGCAGGTGGATGCCTCGTCCTGCAGCCTTCAGGGAAACGCAGGGCACGGCAGAGGCTCCATGTTCTCCAGTGCCTGAAAATGACTAACTCTGTGCTAACGGGGTGGCACAAACAGCAGCATGCGCAGGAGCGTGTTCATCTTCTGCTCCTAAATTGAACAGCCACTGTTACAACTGTTTCGAGGCGCGGCTTCTCGAGAGGCCAACGCAGAACAATTCTGTGTTCCCCACCTCAAGTTTCTCAGCCATTTCAATTTCTAACAGAATCAAGTTGCGTGTCGGTGTCCAGCTCGGGGCACGCACAGCAAAGATGCACAGGAGAGGCACGTACAAAGCCTGCGCATTAAAGCTTGGCACGCAACTATTTCTGTTTCAGGGAATTTATTTCTGTAGGTGACAGGAGCTTCCTTGTGCTCATCAGAATACCATGAAATATTTACTACACTTCTGCTTTTCTTAACTGCAAAAAATAAACAATCCATGTCACATCCCTAGTATGTACTACCTGCTTGTCGTGCCTTGAAGTCGAAAATGAAAACCTGGAGTTTGAAACATGGGTACTGCATCCTGGGATGCGAGATGGTAGATGAGAAGTACAAAGGGGCAGGTACACAAATTGCATTGCCCGCAAGGTCGCTCACTGGCATTCCCCAAACACATACAATTGGCACGCAGTCATTTGGCAGATACCTAATTGGTATGCTGCCGCACCTTTTTCTTTCTTTTTTTCTTCTCTCTCTTTCTCTACATATTCTAAATTGCAGAATTGAGATGCAGGCGCAAAAGATCGTGTGAGACAACAGGAAAACAGAATAGACAGCAAAATACATCTGAACTGTACCCAGTAATAGCTTAATTTGCCTGTTCCCTGAGGAGATCTGAACTGTTTCGTGTGCAGAGGCTGTTAAACACGAAAATTATTTATTGGAAAGTTAACAGCGTGGTTAGAAGCATTTGACATGGGCTGGCTAGGTATGCAAGAGCCTCTGCTTACCGGAAGAGAAGGTCTGTCCACTGAATCAAACAGCTGGAAGAAACCCTGGTAATTTCATCAGGTAACAGTGAGAAGGTTAAGCCCACCGTCCCTGCCTGACTCACAACAGCTCTGAGGATGTTCTCAGGCACAGCAAGAGCTCAAACGAGGGCAGAGAAGGCAGTACTCACCTCAACATCCTCCACAGCTAAAACCTGCACACCTGCAGTAACTCCGTGAAGTCGCACTCGCAGGCCATCATGCACACCTACGTAAACCGACGCCTCCTTTTCTTTCAAAAGCTCTCTGATCAGAAAGGGTATAATTAAAACTAAGAGTCAGTATGATCATTTTAACCTTCAGAATTACCACTCAATTGAACAAATGCAGGCTGATCTGTAGCAGATCAGAGCGATTACTCCAGCTTTCATTCAAGATGGATGTGGTCAATTCATTTTCCACAAGACTGTAAAGACCGAGAGGCCTCATCTATCCCCCGCCTGCAGCCCCCTGGCTCAGCTGAGTGTGCTGCAGCATGAAAAGGGATCGGATACACCATCGCATAACGCTGTGCCTACACCTTTTGTTCGCCTGTGTATCATCTTGCTAAAGAAAGATAAGGCTGGATTACTTGGAATCAAGAGTATAAACAGCCAAACACACCTGCTTACAACAGCAGCCCAGGAAAACAATTTTCCTTAAGTTTAACTCTTTCCTGCCGACTTGATTTTAAATAACTCCTTTTCCTGTCTTATGAGCAAAGCACCTATTGCAATATGCTGTCTATTATGAAGGCACTACAGCAAAAAGAAAGGGGAAGAGCACAGAAGTCCTCTCCTCTCAAAATCCCTCCAGCTGCGAAGCTGCCCATCTCCGGCAATGCTGCCTGCTGTCCGTGTCCCCTTGCACCTGCCGGAGAGCCATCCCTGCCTGACAGGCCCCGTGCGGTCACTGCCCGGAGCTCAGCTCAGGAGGCACGGTCGCACACCGCAACGGTGCTGCACTGCTGGCTCCCGTCCTTCAGCCTCTAAAAATGCAGCCTTGGATCGGGATCACAAATTTGTAGTTAGCAGTTCTTGCTAGGAAACCGTAGGAAGCAATAAATCTTCTCTCAGATCTGACTTTTATAGAACATGTTTATAAAACTGCCAACATAAAACAGCTGTTTGGTAAAGTGTAATATTCCCATAACATATTCTGATGGGATTGTCTGTTTTATGTGGAGATATTGTACATACTCTGAAACATAAATTACACACATTTTGTTGGAAACTTCCAAGTGAAGTTTCATAGAAATTCTAGATTACAGCTGGGCTAACAATACATTTGAGCACTCAAAGTAAACAAAAAAAGTAAAAAAGCTGGGGGAATGGGGTGTGTCTTGAATTTACATAAAACAGATATTGCTGCAAAACAATACAATAATAATACAAATGATAAATCTCAGTTTGGATCAATCTGAAACATTACCTCCAATCCAAAATGAAACGCTCCCTTTTATTTTCAAGTTATTTAATCCTTAAAAACATTCTTTCTCTAAGGAAAGCTCATTTTTTAAAGTGAAGAGGTCCAAAATATTTTGAAACACAGTAAAGATTTAATTTTGAAAATGGTGAAACCAGACACTGCGACATCTGGGGAAATCATCTTTCTTTTTCAGTCAAAACAACTCACAATAATCATCCTTGAAAATGCAAATACTTCTGATCCCTATCAAACTCTACTTCTCAGCAAATTTATGACTTGTCAGAAAAAGAGTTTTCCCAGCTTTATTTATGAAGTCTGCAGTAATTATCACTTTTTCAGCAGATATGAGAGTATGACTAATAAAGCCAGTGGGATTAAAAGAGGTACAAAGCAGCTTGCATGACTCTTTTAATTATTCCAGTGAATTGTAAATGGTATTAGAGCATCACTTTCATTAGTAGCAATATAATCCCTCCTCCCAAACCTAAGTGAAACAAAGAACTCACGCATGACATACGAACTACCAGAGAAGAAGGAACAAAATACCTTGTTTTCCACTAACAAACATAAGGTTATACCCTGCAACCCCATTAAAAATCTGACAGTCAGCACAATGTCCTAATCAATGATAATCTGTGTGATATGACCGGGTGAGAGGTGGTTTAATTTTGCCATCTTGTGTCTGTTTTCAAGCAATCCGACCTCAAATATTTAAAAGCCATAGTCGGCTAACTTGGTATTTTCCAACATCTGCAGTTACACCCAGATGGCTAATTTGAAATGACTGCCACTAACGTGCATCAGAGGCACTGTCTTCCATAAACGCTGAGTATCAGTGATGTCCAATACAATAAGCTGCAAGCGCTCGGTACCTTTGCAAAGGTGTAAGAATAGGCTGATCAATACTTTCAAGGAGGGGTTATTTTATACCCAGCAAGAAGGACATTTGCTAACTCTGAAAGGTGCAGAAGTACTACTAAGTTTTCTAAGTGCCTCAGAAAACAATTTCATTTCTGTTGATTTCATAATTGCTGCAAAGGAAAACTAAATAATAGCTACAATTTTTAAACTAAAAGAAAACACTGTCTTTAATAACTACCGTTATAAAACATACATGTATTTCCTCTTCTTTTCACTGGGTTTGAGCTTATTACACTTTTGACATTATCTATATTCGTCTGTACAGTCATGGTCAGAAACACACACACTGTAGATAGCTCTGCATTAATAATGGCAAGCCAGGTGACACTTTCATGTATCGGATTCTGTGATTCCTGTGTTGACCCACCTACAACAGGGGAAGATATCCAACCGCTGTTCCAATAATCCTCATAAGATAGTTCTAATGGTCTTTGTTCCATCTGTTTGTGGATACTAAGAGGCCAAGTAGATGATTTCTCACCCAGGAACACACGCAGCGAGAAGTTCTGGTTGTTAGGGTACATCACTTACTACTACTCTTTTTTTCTGATGCAGAACGCTTGGGTTTGTCCTCTCTTGAGATTATTGTGTGTTAATAAAACACATCACTGTAAAAATTGTAACTGTCTAACCACAGCTTAAGTTTCCAACACTTAAAGAAGTTAGAGAGTGATGAGGTTAAATGCATCTACAAAGCTAAATTCCCTTTTCCACTGAAATATCTCAGAATTTAACAGAACCATAAAATGATATCAACACGGATATTATTTCCAAAGAAAGTAGTTGAGGAATTTCATAATTCAGCATAGTACTTAATCATACCAAAGTCTGTGAGATGCATGCAAGCCTAAACTTAAGTTTTATGATCCTAAATGCTACCCTGAATCGGGGGGAGGTCTAAATTCTGTATATAAATATTAACTGTAATACACTACAGCAAAATTATTTCAAAAATATTACACAGAATCTATCTTTCATTATGCAAATATATACTGAGAAATGCCTTGCAAGGATTCTTAAACTGGCAAGGACACAATTTCCATTATACCTTATCCTAGACAGCTGAATGTTGGCAGTTAAATTTCCACATAACATTTATGAAGAAAAACAACAACAAACTTTAAACCTTTGAGAGATGCAGTTTGCATCTGCCATGTTCTACAAAGACAAATGCCAACTGAAGCCACATTTGTTTTCATTGCAACACAGAATATGAAATACGAGCAATAAGATTCAAAACAGCCTAAGGGATAGATTCAACAACACTGGGTACCTACTTTGAGTCCTTATAATGGCTTTTAGGCCTCCAGATTCCCATAATGTGCCCCTAAAACTCCTTGCTCAACTGCCACCTATCTCTGAAGGCATAACACACTCCATAGAGAGAGCAAACCATAACTTCCATGTCAAGAGAGGTCCCATAATACCTGAAAGAGCTACTAATTAAAAATAGCAGTTATGTAAATCTTAAACATTGTATGGATTTATAACAGTATATTTATTAGACCAAATGGAAGTCCAAATTATTTTATAAGGAGGGGAGAGAGGCCTGAAGTTTCTCTGTCAAGTGCAAACTCAAAGATTGGATGCATTTTTAGAAGTGGTAACCCAAAAGCTGTTAAAATGAATTTATTAATTAAGCACAGTACAGAGTATGGAAAAAGCTTCATCACTACCATTTCTTTATCACTAGAACTTCCAGAGACTTGAACTAAAAGGGAAGCCAGAGCACAGTCTCAAGGTTTATAGTCCTTGCAAATAAACTTTCTCTCTGGAAGCAAACCTTTGGAGATGCCTGAATGACTGAAAAATTATGAAGAATCTCATACATGACACAAAAAAAAGAAATAAATAATGAAACCACATCACTGTTTAAAAAGAGGATAGGTGACAGCTTCTTTTTGCATTCACAAAGCCATCAATCTCAAATAAGAGCAAAAAAGAAATCTTAAGATATGCAACATATCCTAGCCTCTTGGAGTTTTGCAAAAAAGAAAAGCGTGAAACTTGAGGTCTTTTGAGCAGAGAGTTTTGAAAACCTGAATTCACTAAAATTACACTAAAATTCTCACTGTTTCTTGCAAAAGAAATTTGCTTCAGAAAGTGGGAAAAGCAAAACTACAGAATATTTGCAAGCTAAAGTATAATTTGCAGAAGCCCCAAACTGGAACTTTGATTAAATTTCAAACTATATACTTTTGCAAAATCTTGCTCTGATCAATAGGCATTAGTATTTTTTTCTACTGCAGGACCCTGAAGATATAGTAGAGCCTGAGCTACTGCTGTCAGACTGGAGGCACATACCTAGACGTGCGAAGAAGATTCCTGTGGGCTGACAAATACAACACTTGCCATATGCCAAACACTGATCTAGCGCTCAGAACACGCTTCTGTAAGAGCAACTCAAGAGCATAACAGGTGTCTTGAAATAAGTTTTTCAAGGTTCTTTCATCGTAGTTTGATTCACTTGGGCTGTTTTTGCCTTTAACGAGTTCCGTATCTCTCAGGATGCTCAGAAACACGTAACAGTTAGCATGCATGTGCACCCTTGCACGTGTTTGTGTGTATATCCATCCACGTGTCTGGCCTACAAGTGCACGTTCACTGTTTTAACATCCACACAAATATGGTGCACAGGTTTTCAACAAATATAAAAGATGGTCACAGTAGTGTGTAAGCATAACGCTGCAAAGCCACAGAAAAGATAAAGGCAGAATGCATAATGAAGGGCTTCTTTTTTTCTGTCAGTAATTATATCAGCATGAGAACAACTTCAACCACTGTCATTTATCATTTCTGGCAATGGAAATCTACGGTTGTATGCTTATATATTCTATCAAATTGAGAACCCTGCTGCAGCATTAGAAATGTTTGTTTTAGCTTATTAGAATATCCTTGAGAAGTCTTCAAGAAATATTAAAACATACGGCTACATCTCTTGCAGTACTTCATAATTTACCAAGCACAGAAGATTGACAGGCAATAACGATGCAACTGGCTGCCAGCCTAATCTCCATAATGACCTGCATTTCACAGTTGTTAACAATGTCATCAGAGTCATGCTATCAACATAATTCTAAAGAAATGAAGTGGGAATGACAGCAAAATGCTTCTTTTGAAAAAAGTCAAAATTTATTCTTTAATAACAACATTGTCAATACTCATTTTAAAGTGATTTTTTTTCCAATGAATTCTATTATTTCTCTTAAGATGTAAGCTGGAGCAGTATTTTCACGGGGGTGTGTTTTTCCAAATACTTGTGCAGCCACTTTCAGCATCAAACCCTACAAGACTAAAAAATGACCGCAAGATTCAGGTAAAACTATTTGTCTCAAAATCAGCTTTTGAAAGAATTAACACTGCTTTGAGTGGCTACATTTGTTCATGCTAGTACACAGAAGATAACAAAAATACAGACATATGAAGTAAAACATGTTAAGAATCATCTATAAACGAACTATGAAACTGAATGTGATCTTGTTTCAAATTTTTCAGCTGAACCTTTGAAACTTTTATCTTCTTTGTAAGGCTGGGAAGCATTTAAGCCCAACCAGAATTTTAGATGAAAGCCTTACTCGCAGCAGTCTTACACCTGTTGCACAACAGAAATTCCTGTGTTAAAAACTGTTAGCAATTTTTACTTAAAAGTAAAATATTATAATTTTAAATTTTATAGTTTAATAATTTCTTTCAAAATGACTGCAGTATTTAATTTGTGCCCAAGCACTACTTATGCATGCACAGAAACATTACAAAAAGAATAATTTTTATTAAGTCCTGGCAAACTTGGGAATCCCAGAAGTAGAAAGGTCTTCCAGCATCGAGCCCTATGCCAAGAGCTAGCTGGTAGAAAGACTGACCCCCTTCATACTTCACCTATCTTGTTGTTCATTCTGAAGTCAAATTCAAAGTTAAGTTGAGGGGGGCACAGAGTGAGTTTTTCAAGGTTCTTTCATTGTTCTTGGGACTGATTTTGCCTTTGTCAGGTTTTATATCTCTCAGGATGCTCAGAAACATACAATTCCTTTCATAGTAGTCTGTATCAAATTACACCTGTACCCAGCTTAATAATTCTCCTTTACCCTTGGTACCTACACCCAGCAAGACTGGGAGGCTAAGAAAAACCTCTCAGAGTCCATGCTTTCTGGACAGTCTGACTTGCCAGCCATCTTTCAACCAAAATTGTTCTGTGACTCTCTCTCCATCTCACTGCTTGTTTTTAAAGTAACAGAAGAAAGGTCACTGTCACCTTGAAATAAAATACAAAAGCATGCATTAACTTGAGATGCTTCCTGTCTTTCAGATATTACAAAAATACGGTTGATGTTTCCCACTCTGTATGACTCCTTGCAGAATCCTATTTTTCAACACTGAGAAACAAAACTATTCCAGTGAATAACTGGTGATTAATCATGATCAACTGTCACACCTAGTTTAACTCTAATTCTATGAAAAGAGTTTCTATACAATCCAAAGTGAGAATTTACATTTTAATGTGCAGATGAAGAAAGTGCTATAGCATATCTAGCTTCCATCAGCTCTTCTTTCCACTAAGAAAGTAATTTTGCAGGTTTTAAACCATTAAACAATTGCTGCTTTTTATGAAGTAACTTACAAAACTACACAAAAGACAAATACATTCAGCAGATTTTTTCAATTCCTTTCACCTATTTCCATTTTTTGAAATCAATCGTAGCAATTTACAGTACTACATTTAGTGTTTTAATTAAGAGGATGCATCTTTGGGAAGAATTTATCAGATGTATTTTCCCCTCTATATATTACAGATCAGACTGTATAAAAAAATTTAGTTTACTTCAAAACTAGAAAAATAAGAGAGAACCTTGTACTTTTGAAGAAAGAGCACATTCTGAATGTATTAAAAAAAAAAAAGAAGACGACTGGACAAACTGACAGAGGCAATCCTAGCACCACCACAAAGTGATACGTAAAAAAGGAAAAGAGAATCACACTTTGGCACTAGTCTATCAAACTGATATAGCCAAGTATGCATCCTTTTAGAAATGGTAAAACTACTAACATGGTGTAAATTAATGCAGTGTATCTTTCCTATCATCCTAATTTCCAGTTATGTCCCTTTTTCATATCTGTCCTTACAAAGACTATTGCAGCAATTTGGTAGTTGTAGTCACTATTCTCCCAACTCTTGGCTTAAGTATACTACACAATTTCCAGTGTTGGCACTGGACAGGAACCATGCACTACTGAGCAGAGAATTAGGAGGCAGCAAATAAATTAAATAAGCAGTTTAAAGTTTTGGGGGTGACACAAGGATAACTGTATATATCCCCCAGGAAAGTAAAGCTATTCCCAGTTACCTGATTGCTTAATAGAACTGTATGCTTATATCACAATTTGACCAAAAGCACTGCAAATGCATACTAGTGCTTAATGATGCATTTAAGAAAACAACATTGCATTAATAGTTTGAAATACTACTTTGGCTCTATCCTCCTGGAAAAAGATATGGCTTGAAATGTTGTCCTCCTGAATGATATATGCCACAATGGAACTTCTGAAATTTTTATATGAAAAATGAATTATTCCATGTATGTGAGAAAATGACATTATTTTATACTGTGTGACATGCGCGTAGTGAATGGCTATTCACAACTGGAACAAGGCTTTAATTCCTAAAACAATGAATGTATCTTCCACAAATAACATATCAAGTGAAAAGAAGCAACTTAAAGGAGGTCAAAACCAAATTCAATGGCAAATAAGTGAGAATTACAATTGCAGAAGTCTCGCATTCAAGTCCTGAGGTGAAATTGTGGCACCCCAGGTCAGACGCAAACTACCACTAAGCATGGTAACATTTCCTCTCTCACTTTTATAAGGCTCTAAGAAAAAAAATACGAGGACAAGCATAAAATGACTTTTGCAACATCCTGCCCTGTGGCTGTATCCATACGTTCGTCAACAATATCCGTAGAGAGAAGAAGAGCGGAGACTGGAAAGCAGCTCAGAGTCTATGGAAACTGCTGAGGATGAAGTGAGGATGTGGCCTGGCCACAGCTATTAATGATGCCTTCCTTGTGTTTTGTCCAATACACAAGGCTTCACAATTCACATACGTAAACAGGACCTGCTCCCTTACTCAAGCTTATTTTGAGAAGGGAGAAAATTTCTATAGAGAAGTGATGAGTATGTGGTGCACACAGAAGCTATTATCTTTCAACTTCTTTAATATATAACCACATTTGCCTTAAGGGACAAACATCAACCAGTTTTATACTACAAAAATAGTATCTGCTAATTTAAGATCATCTGCACAGCAACCTAGAAAAAAAAAATCCTGGCATCTGTAAATGCTGGCATTTATACACAAAAAAAATCAAAGACATTTCCTATTTTAAATTAATTACTGTCATGGCATTACTTTAGGATTTGGAAAATCAGTTACAAGAAGCATTTTCATCTGAAGAGGTCCCCTTGAGTAACAAAGGAATATGTAATACTTGAAACAATCCTTAAAAAATGAAACAGAGAAGATCTCAGATATAGAAAGAAGAAACTGAAACAGAATCACCAACTCCTAAAGCTCAAAAAACCCAACAGTTTTCTGTCAAATAACTAACTCTGAGTAATAAAGCATGCAGCAGTGAGCGATGTTTGGTAGGCCTGATGGCACACAATGACATGGTACTGAAAGTACTTCCAGGTAAATCAGAAGATTCTTGTCCATCCTTGGAATGGATCCTTCCACAGTTCTCCTAATTGTTCCTCTCTGAAAACAAAGTGTTATAATTCTCTGTTATTAGGGAAATGAAAAATCAACATTCACAAAGTCAAAAACCCATGATTCTCTCACCATTCTCCACTCTTACCCTTTTTTCATTTTTCTCATAACTAAGAACGCTAGATTAAAACAAGAACAAACACATTAAAGGATGGAACACTGAGTAAAACTCATTTTTATCAAGAGATCTGTAAAATCATGTCTGAGGAGAAAATACAGTCAACTCAATAGAACATCAGGAGTGTGGCTGTGGATCCACCCCAAAAAATGAAGTTACCAATTTTGTATAATGGAAGAGTTTCAGTCAAAGTGTACGACTTCAGCCAAAAAACCTGTCACAACAGAAGGAGGAGCTCTGTATAACTTCAGTGCATAAAGTGATGACTAAAATTCTCACTGGTAGCCCAAACTACTGCCTTATAAAAACATTATCAATCTGAAATACAGCTACCTAGAAGTGCTGGAAGATGTTCCAAATAAAAATAGATGAAAAAGTGTAAGTACTAAGTTTTGAAGACTGACAGTTTAAGAGCTCAGTCAGAAAGGCACTTGATTTGTGTAAAGTAAAAAAAATACATTTATATAAATATATTTTTATATATATGTATATATAAATATTTCACACCAGCCAGGCAGCAGAGGTATGAATGGCATGCGTTTTGTTTCACAGTGTCCTTCACTCCTGAAAATATTGTACTACAGTTGTACTAAGACGATGACTTGAGAAACAGTTGAAACATGCCATCATTTGCCAGAACATAAAACCAAAAATTAAATTATCATAGAATCATAGAATATTCTGAGTTGGAATGGACCCACAAGGATCATCGAGTCCATCTCCTGGCTCCACACAGGACCACCCAAAAATCAGACCATCTGTCTGAGAGCGTTGTCCAAATGCATCTTGAACTCCATCAGGCTCGGTGCTGTGACCACTTCCCTGGGGAGCCTGTTCCAGTGCCCGACCACTCGCTCAGTGAAGAACCTTTTCCTAACATCCAGCCTGACCCTCCCCTGTCGCAGCTCCGTGCCGTTCCCTCAGGTCCTGTCGCTGTCACCAGAGAGCAGAGATCAGCGCCTGCCCCTCCGCTCCCCTCATGAGGAAGCTGCAGGCCGCCATGAGGCCTCCCCTCAGCCTCCTCTGGGCTGAACAACCCAAGTGACCTCAGCTGCTCCTCATACGGCTTGCCCTCTAGACCCTTCACCATCTTTGTTGCCCTCCTTTGGACACTCTCCAATAGTTTCATGTCCTTCTTATCCTGTGGTGCCCAAAGCTGCACACAGTGCTCGAGGTGAGGCCGCACCAGGCAGAGCAGAGCGGGACAGTCCCTTCCCTCGCCCGGCCAGCAGTGCCGTGCCTGATGCACCCCAGGGTACGGCCGGCCCTCCCGGCTGCCAGGGCACACTGTTGACTGACTCATGTTCAACTTGCTGTTGACCAGAACCCCCAGATTCCTTTCTGCGGGGCTGCTCCCCAGCCTCTCACCCTCCAGTCTGTATGTACAACCAGGGTTGCCTCATCCCAAGTGCAGAATCTGGCACTTACTCTTGTTAAACTTCATACGGTTAGTGATTGCCCAGCTCTTTAATCTGTCAAGACCTCTCTGCAAGGCTTCTCTACCCTCGAGGGAGTCAAAAACTGCTCGTAATTAAGTATCATCTGCAAACTTACTTAGTATGCATTCCAGTCCAGCATCCAAATAATTTATGAAAATGTTAAACACAACTGGCCCTAAAATGGAGCCCTGGGGAACCCCACTAGTGAGTGAATGGCCACCAGCCTGGTGTAACCCCTTATACTATAACCCTTTAAGCCCAATCCGTCAGTCAATTAATTTTTCACCCATCATATTATGAACTTGTCCAGAAGGATACTGTGAGAAACAGTATCAAAAGCTTTGCTGAAATGCCCCCAAAATTAAGGCCAACATTTCTCAAGCAGGTAATGTTTTAACTAAGTTTCTAAAACAGCCAAGTATCACAAGTTTCCAATCAAAAACTGCAGAATTCCACACAAAAAGGGTCTTACAAAAACAAGGCCTCCAAAATAAAAGAAAAAAAAAAACAACAAAAGAGCAGAAAGTCATACCTCATGCTATGGCACTGCTTACACTTACTTTTCAAGGGTTACCTACTTGACAGATACCTGTCACATTAGTAAAAAAAAGTGTTTTACAGCAGTATAAGCCATTGCTATAAATAAACTTGCTGACCCTTGATCATGTAACCACGTATTAACTTGGTAAGATATCCACTAATAATTTATTAACCTTAATAAATTACAGCCTGATATAGGAGTGACCTTTAATAATGTGACATGTTAGAGAACAGAGAGGCATTAAAAGACAAAAGATAGCAGATGACTTATAGAATTAAGACTACTGAATAATATATAAAATGCAATGCATTTCTCCAGCTGAGGCTGTCTGATGAGTCATCATGTCTACATTATACTGCTACCTGCAGCATTACAGCTGGAAATGATCTAGGGATCATCCAGAGAAAAGTCAGTCAATTACCACCTCTCTAAAACCCAAGCTATTATTTTTGACCTATACTGAGTGCAACAGATTTGATAGGAGTAGCTGAAATACTGTCCCAGCATTAACCATCAGGTAGCTGCTCAATCTGCAGTCTATCTCCATTGCAGATAACAATATGGATCTCCAGCCAAACCACTACCAAAGGTCAGCTCCATTTCAGGTGAGAACCACTGACTCCAAACCCCTCCTGAACCTCACCCATCCCCTCTGTCCTCTGGAAAGGCCACAGCTCTTTCTTCTGTTTCAGTCAGGCCAGCTTACACCACCAGACCCAGATCATGACTTCCACCACAGGATCTTGCAGGAACTGTTTCATACACATTTGGTCCATAGCTTTCTTCACATTTCTGGACCCATAACTTTCTGTCAACTTTCTGTTACACATGTCTCAGGAAAACAGTTTTGCTTAAACTCCTACTATTTGGCTTCCAGTATCAAACTAGTTTCCCTGATGTAGCTTTCTTTCTGGCCATAGAGGATCTCTTTTATGTTTATTTGTTGTGATTTTATATGACACTTGAGCATCTCCTGAAGAGGACCTATACAAAGTGATTACACCAACATCCTTAGCTACCTCCTCAAAGGTGGACTCCCAAAGGTCTCTTGTCTCTCTTCTATATTTTTTGCAATACTGCAAGAACTGTTTCTTTGCTATATTTTCCAGCTACATCTTGTGCCCCTGCTCTTTAAGAAGAATTTCTTCTTCCTCTTTCTGCACCAAGATTATCTTTTCCATTTGATACTTCAGACTCACAACCGTTTCACAGCTTGTCCTGTCACTCAATCCTGAGTATCCCACCATGCTTGTCAGTGTGTATGTGCACTGGCATATATACTCGCCGTGTGGTCAAGTCATTACAGAAAACCTGAGCTTCCTTTTAGATACAAGTTTTCATCCCAGCAGGCTCTGCTTCCACCCACCTTTCTCACAAGCCATCCCACTCCACGTTTCTACACCCAGCTATGGGTTCCTGAGTTTGAAGTGAGACAGCTGGCTTGGACCAACTGTGCTCCTCAGCCTTTGTCCTCTTTAGACCTATTTCTGAGCCTCACCAGCCAGTGTACAGGGAGTGGAGCAGGGCCAGCTGAGCTCGTCTCTCCTCTTTAACCCCTTCATTAGGATGGCAGCTTTGGCAAAGAGTGACATGGATGCTAAGTGCTGAGAGGCACATAAAGAGGCAGATGAATTTAAAAAACAATGCAGGAAAACAACTACTGACCATATAAATACTGAATTACTTCAGGCCTTTTTGTTCTTTTCACATAGACTACTGTTTTTGCTTGAAAAGCAGTAATGTTTAAATCATGGAGATTTCTAGTATGGTAAGGTACCATTCCATAGGCAACAAAATTTAACAGGGTTCTGATTTCATTGTCAGGTCTCTTGCTGACATCATTCCCCCAAACCTAAGATTCCTAACCATGAAAACAAATAGCACCTATAGTCAATAGCTACATCTAAGCCATCAAAGCAAGTCTTTACATTGGAGGTGACCAACCTATCTGGGTGTACACCTGTGTAAATAAAATCATCACAAGGAGGACAAGCACCCCAGTATAGGCACCATGTCTGTTGGAGGACCAGGGAAAGTGGGGACACTCCGGTGGCTTCCCAGGAGTCCTGCTGCACTGGTGCAGGGGGGGCTTAGGCAGCACTGACAGCTCGTTCCCAAGACAACCTGGTGACCCCCCCCCCCCCATCTCATTACACCACTGTTTCCTCATTTCCTCCACAAAACAGGGATTCAGATTAGCAGCCCCAGTACCTTGCTGCCCATCTAATACGGCAGTTGATCTACCACAGTCAGAACCTTGAGAGCTCTTCTTTACTAAAAGGCTTCAGCACATGATCTCTTTTTTCTACCTGGGGCTTGAATGCAGCAGGGGTTCAGGTATCCAGCATTTGCATCTATGACTTTGGTTATACAAACTTGTTTGAGAAACTATACAGAATGTGTTCAAAATCAAGCTCTGAACTACTAAGATCAGAAAGAGAGAAATAGAGTTGGATGTGCTCATTGGCACAGATACCGTGAAAGAAGCAGTTGAAGAGGAGGCCAAGAACAAAACCTTAATGCAGTTCACAATTCAAGGAGGTGGCATTAGATGAGCAAATGCTCCAGCAATATGCTGAATCCATTAGTAACTCCAAATCAGACAGACAGTCCCTGTGGATTCGTGTCACAAAACCTACATTTACAGGAAGACTATTACCCTTTGCAGGAGAGGCTTACCAAGAATAAAAATCCTTGTAATGAAAACCAGCAGAGAGAATAAATTACCATAAATTCTTTGTATTTCAGCTGCACAGATAATAACACGGGCAGGAGCTTCACACTCTGCACGAGAACATTCCTGAATATCCTGATGACACCCTCATCATAAACGAGGATGAAGAAGCTTTAATCTGACCGTGTTTTCTCTTTCACTCACATAAGCTATGTTAGTTATTCTTCCTATTTAAGACAAAGTTGATTTTGAAATAGTAGGTCTGATTTTGTTCATCCTAACATCTAAACATAAAAACCTTGACAGTGAATACGTGTTCCTCCCCCTCACCCCCACACTTTTTCAGGAAAGGTTTTGAGACTGTTTATTATACATGACTGAATTGTATGGATATATAATTTAGATAACCACTTCAGAAAATATGTAGCAGATATATTTTCTAGAATATCCTCTTGAAGAAGGAGCATTAACTACAATGATCCAAGTCTTTAAGATGTTTATGGAGTGAGTGCAACTTTATTCATCTTTTGCTACATACTGTAAACTATTTTACCTATTTTATATTTATTATCCAAACTGGAAAAACAGTGGTTATTTCTTTATTCTCCAAACTTCAGATTTCAAATAAAAGTCAGGAATTTGAGACTGACTATTTGAGTGTCCTGATACATTCTTCCTGATATAGCATTTTTTTTAACTATGCATCAATTTGTGTATTAAAAATTCATCTGCACAGACAGATCAAATACTGATCTTTCTGCATACAGGCATGCAACAAGGCAAATGTGAAGGGTTGCAGAGAACACTACTGTTCTAGATTGTAGACTTGCCTCACTCTCTTAAGGAATTTAAAATTTAGAATTATTCCTATTCAAGTCTTTTTTTTTTTTTTTTCCATTGTTATTACTTGGGATTTGAACTATTGCATTACCTTTAATCTCTGGTTTCAGCAGTATAATAGCCTTTGTATGCATATGTCTGCATATGTATATGCTTATAGACACACATATACATATACATACACATGAACGCATACATCCTTAATTTTTTTTCTTTTTTTTTTTATCATTTGCTAATGCTTTAATATTTTCCACAATAATAAAAATTAAATGCTGAACTTAAGCTTGTTTTTCTTGATTTCTCTCACAGACTCCTCCAGTACGTAGACTGTGAGTAGTCCACAGGCTACACGTTGAGTAACATTAGCTCAGTCTAAACCTTAGCTAAGCTACTTTAACTCAAAATACTTTAACTCAGTTAAACCATTCAGCTCTCTTAATCTAGATTTAGTTTCAGCAGTTACTGCAGCTTTGCAAAGCTGACCTTTTTCACTTTATTGAGCTTATGCAAAGAATTTTTCCGATGTCACTAGCCATTACATCACTAAGTTTCAGTGGAATCATATAGAGATTTTCCATCTGGGTTTGTAAACTGTGACAATTTTGCAAGAGTCACTTGGTGTGATGTCCTCAGCTCTGTGGTCAACATTTACTTGTATTTTTCAATCCTTAAGTTTGTTTCTGAACAATAATTGTCTTTAGTGTATCCTTTTGTTATTCACCATCATTTTTTGACATCATCAAATATTCTTGTCTCACTCTGTTAAGGCATAAACTCCTGATACCATAGCAGTAGATGTCTCAAAAGACAAGTGGTGTAGATATACAACACATGAGACGTGAAGACATTTTGTTTGCAGTTAAAGCAACACAAAGAACTTTGTTCAAATTACTGTTTTATTTCTTTCTTCACAACCAGTCACGGCAAACATCACGTCCTAATATTTCCAAGCAGGAAAAGTAAATCATATTCTGATTCTCAAACTAGGGCATATTGTTAAATCTCTATCAACAACTGAAAACATAATTACTGATCAGCTTGAAAAATAAGTAGAAAACTGTATTGATGAAGAAAATCTGAAAATTCTTTCAGCTAACCATAAATAACTCAAATGAAAATATGTTTCAAACCTGTTGTCAAGCTCACCTCTCCTTTGGAATGCATACACAAAAAAGTCACCGTGGGTCAGATTACAGAGATAAAGAGTGCAGGCTTCTACGTCCATGTACTCAGGCTGTGGTAAACTTTGCTAGCAGTTCAGTGGTGATTGTGCACTCTGATCAAGTCCCTCAGTGCAAAACTCTTCAGTGAGGGGAAAAAAAGGAAAAAAGAAAAGCCCCGATAAAACTAGAATTCATATTTAAAGCAGTTCAAACAAAAAGATGTTCCTGAAACTACAAGAAAACTTCAGAATCTAACGTGGTCATGAATATCACTGGCCTATGAAAACCTTTTCCATCTTAAATGCCAGCACTCAGAGCTATATTTCTCCTCTTTGCTGTCTACCTTGCCCTATTCTTTATTTCCAAAACAAAACAAAGGAGTTGCTTTCCCAGTATCATCCCTTTGCTATTTCCTTTTTACGCTAACATGGATAGTAGCACTCGCTGTGAAAAGATCAGAGGAAATTGCATTTACTTCATTGCTCTATGAGTAATTATGATTAAATATAAGTGGGGAGGGAGCTCATTACAGTAATTTTTGGCTCCAGAGTAATTCCTGAGCAATACTTGAAGCAGAAAAACTTCTCAAGCAGTGAACAAGCATGTGAGCGGAAGCACGGCAGTGCTGAGTGGTACCTTCTGTAGGGCATCACAATGCGAATTTAACTGGCCCCTTTTTTCCTAGGCAGCTATCCATCATCTTTCAGCAGTATCAAGACCACTTATGACCAAGGTAAGAATTGCAACAAGTAAGAATTCACACACAAAAAAATACCAGATTCTTTTATTCACAATGGATATTTAGCTATTGGGCTCCAAACTTTCACTGAACACAAAATTACGTGAAGTCAAAAACACCAAGTGCTCGTATATTTTTCCTCTTTACACACCTGACCTTTAAAAAATTCTTTCCTCTTGGCATAACCAACTATAAAATTTTCTGTTTTAAAAGTAAGCGTAGCAGAAAGAAAAATCTGTCACATTAACTTCAAAGTTATCTATACATACTTGGTGTCCCATGGATGCACTTCAGTCACCTTTTTTGCTCCCCAGGGCATCACCTGAACTACTGGCAAACTGAACCATTGCTTCTGCACACTGACCTGGAGTTCTCAAACTGACATATGTACAACCACACCACACAAACCACTTCAAAATGCTATGCAGCCCTTCTGGCTAATGCTGGAAACAAGAAGATCCAACCTCTCCTGCTGTCCAATGACAGAAATCAGAAAAGTTTGGAAGTCTGTTTCCTAAACTGTGGGGGAACCATGAAAAAGAAATAGCCTCAGTTCACTTCTTACTGCCTTTGTGACCTCTCCTGTCTACCCACTTATTTGCAAAAGTACAGGTGTTTGTTTTGACAGTCAGAAAAAAAAAACAACACAACAAAATACGACAAACAGCAGTGTAGAACAACACAGCAGATCTGAAATGCGCATTTGAGGTCAAACTGACTTGGCTAGAACCATTAAGTACCATTTGACTTATGGCTAAACTGAGAAGCATATCTGATTTCTTGAAGACAGCAGCAAAGTACAGTACTGAGTATATCGCACCCTAGCCTGACCAGTCCAAGATCTCAGTCTGTGTAAACTGTGAAGATGTAAATCCCATGAAGAATAAGGACAGGTAACCCATATTTTTGCAGGGACTAAGTGAAAAGAGGCTGTAGCTTTGCTGCTGCACTGGACAAAGGAGATGTCTGCACTGTGTTACTTCCCGAGATGCAACGAAGAGAAGTCAGCCTTACTCCCTGGGGCTAAAGTTACTATCTCAATGCATCTGTCAGCCCACACAGAGCAGCTGCTACGCAATATTACATAGCACATGCGCTAAGAGGTGAATCTCAGATTTGCATTTGCAGGATCTCCTGCTGCTGGCCTTACCTGAACCACCCTGACATAGGCCACAACAGAAGTGTAGAAGAGGGAACTGCGTTATTCTACAAAGAGAGCTCAAAAGCTTCCTGAAGTACAACCTAACTTCCACTTGCTCCTGCCGGCACTTGGAAAGGATCCCTGCTGCCTTCAGAGCTCCGCAAAGTCATGTAGAAGTGGCAGCCAGGCACTCTTATCACTGTATTACACAGCTCTAGAATGACGGTGGAGACAAGATACAGCTGGACAGTCTTCTGGACTGCTAAACATCCCAAGGAACTCCTCAGCGAGTTCCAGCTGCACTGGTCTCTGACAGGTCACAACACCTGCCTGATGTCCGAAAAAGAAATGTAAATGTCAGAAACGGTTTGTGCCAGGGTTTCAGGGCTGTCAAATTCTAGTTCATTAAAAGTGTAAACGTTTCCTTGAGAAGTATTGGGGATTTAAATTGTGTTTTATTGGTGACATTTGCCAATACACTATGGTAATTCAGTCACTTGAATAGCTGGTATTTTTTTGCTAAACATCTTTTTCTGTTCAACAGAGAAGCTAAGGCAGAGTAAGCCTGGTAGATGATATATTATTTCCAGTAACATTGTTTTCCCCAGAAAATTATCCCTCATCTTTTTAATCAGTCCAATCTTGAGTAACTTTTCTGTCACAATTCACTTGCAGGAAAGCCTCCTTTTCTACTAAAGACACCGTTCCCAACAGCACTAATAAACACTGCAGACAAGCAGTTCAGGGGATGGGATATAGAGGTTGCAACGGAGACTCACATAACTGCCCCTCTCTCTGTAATCACAGCTTTCTGAATGTCTTCCCTTGGGCTGAAGCTTTCTTTCTGCCTTTGCCCAGGGCTGAATATGTTGAAGCTAGAGTCTTAATAGGCTCCTAAATATTTCAGGAATGATATTCTACAGCAACCCTCCAAAAGAAGAATAGAGTCAAAAAAGACGAGCATCTTTAAAACAGCACTTCATACATTCACATGAACGAAGGAATTACATGGCGCCTGTGGTAACACGAGACACAGAAGGTCCCATCCATGTATATTCCTAATAATTCTGAAAGATTTGAATATAAAACTTGTACTTTCTTCTAAAGTTAACAATCATATTTTCACTTGAGGAAAAAAAGTTATTAAAGAGTTTCTTTTTGCTCACAGCGTGCATGAACTTGACACTTCTGGATAGTCTTCTGCTGGTGCAGCTCCCAGGGCGCAGGCCAGGAGAACCTTGTGCCCACCAATTCTGCTGTACTTTTAGCTGTTTGGAGGGGTGGTGAAACTTACACTGACAGAAAAAACCTCGCCCTCTTAAATGCTGTGCCTACAACCAGACTTCCAGCTGCAGAAGCACGTCAGCATTGCCACAGCAGTGGAGACTCTGAAACGCAGACAGGGCACAACTCCCTGGAGTCATGCTGGGAGACAGATTAAGCCGAAAAAAAATGCAGAAATCTGCCTAAAAAAGCAGGTATGGTCTTATCCCTATTCCACTGGGAATCTTGAATTTATCAAATCCCAAAACTAAGTATTCATAAAGCACATTAAAGCACATCCTTCCCTATCGCACCGGAGAACAAGAAGAATTAGAGCCTGCTTCCACCTGAGGCCTCACCTTGCATTATGTTCCTAAAATTTCTACATCAGTACTACTAAAGAATTGTAGACTTTAAATTTACGAGGGTAAAACATTTACATAAAATGATCAGGTTTTAATCCCTACTGTTTAATCCTCAGCAGGGCCCCACCACAAAGCAAAGGCCTGCAATGGGGACCATTTCTTTTCTCCCACCCCTTTCACCCACCCTTCTCCTTTTCATGTTTTCTTGGACTTCACCTTCATTCATGTAATTCTGTGGATACCTTTCATTCAAATTCATAACAACTTCTGTAGGTACCAGACACACGCAGACCTAACTTGGTTGTGAAGGGAAGCCCAGCACTGCCATGAGAATGCAAGGACGGGTATATGTTTTTGCACACTGGCACCATTTTCAGAGTCTGTCCCACTGTACTTAGTGGGTATCCCACTGGAACATTCTGCTCCAGTCCACCTCAGGCTTTCTGTGCAATGCTGGGCACTCATCTATATTTGATTCCTAAAAGATGTTTGGCTGTTTCTGAGTTTCTGTCCTCTGGTACCTGCTGGAACTTTTTGAAGCAACGATGGCACTGAAGATAAACCCATGAAACATTTGCAGTGCACATCTATCCTACAGCAATGCTTATACTCAGAACGTCTGTGCGACACCGCCCATAAGCCAGCACGGGGTTCCACTATTTACAGCTCAAATCGGTCGCCTGCATTCTGTTACAACTGGATCTATTTATCAATAAACTATTTTTTTGAGTAGCTTCAACTCATCTTTAGTATTTGGAGAGCCCACAAACTGCCACATAACAATATTTTTTTTCATTTTCCTCAGAATATTTTTGTGAGGAGAGAAGTTCTGCCATCCCCATCATCCTGATAGGGACAAGGCACAAAGTCAAGGACACGTGCTGAACTGCTGCAAGAAGTTCAGCAAAAAATAGCCAAGAACTTGCGTAACTCACCCAATTCTCCCAAATCCAAACATGCTGGGAAAAACACTCAGACGATCTCTACTTCTTGTATGTGCAACATATATAATAGCTGTCATATCAGATATCAGCTACTAATATCTGATAGATATCAGATAGCTAATGGCCACTTATCTCTTTATATAATTGCTTGGGGCTTTCTTTTCACACCTTATAGGCCTCTACATGCAATTATGTCAGCTTATCTAAAAGAGAGATAATTTCTCCCCAGAGCTCCTGGCACACGTGTCCCCAGACCATCAGGCCTGCAGCAGTGCTACTACTGTAATTAGTACGTGCTTGATTTGGGAAGTATTTTTATGTCTGTCTTTTCTGCCAGAGTTTCACACAGATTAGTTAGTATGCTGCTGTACTTTGGATCATCCTGAATAATTAATAAACGGTTTGGTATTCCTTGAATATATTAGCGATGAAGAAATATTGCTTGAACTCGTGAACTGCCATCAGCTTGCTGAAGAAGAGAAAACCTTTTTTTCTCCCTTCTTCTTATATGTTCAAAGAATTCTTTTGAACAAAAAGACAATATTGCAAACAACTAATACTCATTAAATGTAATAAATCTGCTTCTTTTGTTCTATACATATGCAGCGCTAGAAATCCTAAACAGCAATTATAGAAGGAACATCTTAAAAATTAATCTCTTCCCCTTTCCTTCAATGATCATAATGCAGAGACCCTTTCAAAGCATCTTTAAAACAATCCTGGCTACAGGCAGTCTTAAGAGCAAAACAAAAAAGATAGGATGGGTGAAAAATCTAGAAGGGAAATAATCCTGCAGCCTGCTCTGCTCTGTCATAGTCTCTACCAACTTCAGCAACCATCGTTCTGCTGATACAGAAAAAGGAGCAAGGAGGCCTGGCTTTTACCCCAGCCTGCCACTGACAGCTGGGGGATATACAGCAGCGCACACAGGCACTCTTTGCCTACATTTTCTTATCTGACAAAGAGTTTTTCAATAGAAAAATTCCAAGACCAAGGTTTTGTGGGTTTTGTTGTTGTTGTTGTTTACTTTACTGCAAACAGTAAGAGAGACATCAGCAATGAAGCTTCCCTTATGGACAGACCTGTCTTTGGGTCTCCCCTGTGGACCCTCTGGTATCTTCTCATGAAGCATGTGCTGATAACGGCCATCACTGAGGATGGGCTGCGATACTGGAGTTGGTCCTGAAGTTCCCACATGCAAGCTTTCTGCTTGCATGCTTCCAAAGTTTCCAAATTTGGCTTTCACTCTTTATTCTTTCAACAGTTTGTTTACTAAGTCAGAATAAATACAGAAGTCACTTTTAGAAATACAATGGAACAAAATTTGAAATGGGGACAACTTGGATAAATGTGTTGAGCATGAAAAACCTCAAAGCACATTTCCAAAACCCCAACTGAACATACAAAGCTACCAAATCTACACTTACTGCCAACTTATAGAACTTGTCAGCACATTTAAGAGTTTTCTGAATATTCAGAAATAATGCTAGAAAGACAGGGAACCAACCTATGTTCAAAAGTCCTTATAGATATTGTTACTTGTGATTTTTACTTCATTCAATGCAAGCTGTTGACTCATTTCTATTATTGTAAACTAGTATTTTTATGAGCCACTTAATGACAAGAGACCACATAGTTCAGATTGCTATTAAATATAATGTACAGGCTAGTAATTTGCTGTCACAGCTATGGTATCCTGATTCTCTGGAACACTGGAAAGTTTGTAAAAAGGTAATAAATAGCCTCGTTTTCAAGTCCTTAACAGCATTTTCATTTTATGCTTTTAATAATTTTCTGGGTTTGTTCTCCTTGTAGTTGCTTGTGCACAAAGCAAATTGTAACTTAATCCAGCTTGCTATGTTCAGAGTTCATCCTTTGATGCTTTAGGCCCCTAACCAATTTTTAGATAACTGATCATCTCAAAAATTGGAGTGTACCATCCTGCCTTTTACGTTTGCTTTATCTCACTGTATTGGAAACATACTGAAAGTGTAAAAATCTATGTCTGCAGAAAGGATCTGAATGTGCAGTAGGTGATAAATTATCTTGAAGAGACGCTATAAAGCTCGGATGGGTGAAAGGCAGACCACTCAGCTCCTCACACTGCACGCTGTATAACAAGCAGCTGACATCTTTATCAGAGTGCTCTCATTCCGTTTCCGTGATAATAATATCCAGAATAACTTCACTGATCTGAGTACATTAAAAAATGCATTCCTGCCTCTAACAAGATACACTTTTCTGTACGCAACTACAGGCAGCAGACAGACTAAGTAACACAGCTTCCAAAATGACCTCTTCTTGGGGCTAATAAAGGAAAAACCAAACCTGTCCACATATAAATTAATGACAGCCAAAGCTTTGTAATGCACTGCTTGAAAGGCAATTTTTTAACTATAAAGTGGCTAATTTAACTGTAAACCTGACTGGCTTACATATTTCAGCAACTTTTCACTATTGTACTACACTGTTAGGTTTAAAATAATTACTGTAAATTATGCTATTTCAATTTACCACATATATTCAATGCAAATGATTACCACAGACTCTTTGGTATGCACAATATACTGCTCAGAGTCCAAGGTACTACAGAAATAAATCTAGGTGAAAAAAACAGTATTTCTCCACCACACAAGGAAACATTCTGCAATTCCAGCAGCTGTACAAAGACAGATTTGTGGTTGTGCTCACAGCTTCAAACACAGCATTCCTTATATTTCACTGGCCCAAATACAAGCTACCATTCTCTTTCAGCCCAATAGTACTCATAGAAGACCTATACAGATGGCTGCTACCTCAGATTCTTAGTATGGCTTTTGGCTTACATCGCTCTTCTGGGATGGGAAAGAGAGAAAAAATTTAAAGAATATATAAAAATTTAAAAAAAAAACGCTTCTCAGTGCAAACCTTAGTAGCTAGTATGGTAGAGAAGGTACCTTTTCTCCTCTGAACTGCTTAACCACTTTTATGTCAACGTTGCTTAAAATATATACATATGTTATCTTCAAACACACATAGATAATCACAATTAAAAAGAGACCAAGCCAGCAACAGTTCATCTCAAAGGTAAAAACATCAGAGATTTACACATGAAGGAAAACAGGTAACAACAGCATTCACCATACAAACTCCCATTCACCATAAACATTTTAACTATAAAAAAACACTTGTAACTGAAAAGCAGCATAGAAACAACACACTGGTGCAGAAAACAGAAATATATTTTTGTTCTTAACCAGATAGACTAGATCTAAATTCAATCATGTCTCAGCATGTATGAGACAACTGTCTCACACAGCATCTTTCTTGAAAATTGCATCATCAAATAAAATAATACTTCTCATCCATGGTTGCTTATTAATACATACAAATACGGAGCTTCACCTAAGCTTGGTAACATGCTATTTCATCACTGAAAATGTACTGAGCTCCAAAATAAAGACTCATAAAACTGAGGTACTGAAAAGAGTAAATATATGTTAAAGGAACTAATCTCATAGTATTTTAAATTTCCTATAAGAAGAATCATTGTGTACTTTTGCACATATTTTTCCTGAAGCAGGGGGAGTTGATACAATGGAAATACGGAAAAAGACATTATGTACAGCAACCTCGGCACATACAGTGGCCTTTTATATCCAAAGGGGCAACACAGCATGGAAGGGGTGTACAGGCCAGTGGCAGCGGGGAAGAAGGACCAGGGAGGAAAACAGTGAAATTTATTCAATGGAAAATAGCGAGGAAAAATTCAGGCAGATTTTGGTATGTCTGCAGACTGGCTGAGTTTGAACGGAAATGGTTGCATGAAATCGGGAAATGGAGAGAAGGGGAGCGGTGGTGCGGCCAGCCAGCTTGCTTCATAAGGCCGGCCGGTGGAGAGCAATGCTGGGGCAGGCGCTGAAGCAGCAGCTCCTCAGGCAGGGGCTGCACTGAAGAGATGAAAAGGAGACAGAGGCACAGCTGAAGTAGGAAACTCTGGTGCATTAAGTTGAGGCTGTGCTTTTGTGCCCATGGTGTCCCAGACTTGGTGTAGGCTTGAGGGCAGAGGAGAAAACGTTCACGTCCGCATGATACTGATTAGGACCAGAGGTCTGAGCTCTCACGCTGCAGAGTCTGACTGTCATGTCTACTGGAAGGAGAAGAAGCTCTAGGTCACAGGCCGGGTTTTAGGGAGTGTTGTGGTACCACAACTACAGGGTATTTCTGCTTTGAAATTCACTCAGAACACTTGAAGACTCTACTTTCAGAGGTTTTTAAATGAAAAATTAAGCATATAGGGCAACCCAAGAAGACACAACTCTGCCTTTTCCTTTGAAAGGTTAAGATGAAGCACAGGAAGAAGGGAGTGTAATTGTTGTAAAACACAATATTGCCTGTTGGGAAGAATTGCTTTTGGAGAGTCTCCAGCTGCCCAGATGAGACATTTCAGTTTACATCCTTATCTGAAAGAACAAGAAATGAAGTTGCAAGCTTACTTTGTCAAGACAGGCATGAAAAATGACATGCAGAATAAAAGAAAGCAAAGATTTCCACTTTTTGATGTACAATTAACTGCACGTATAAAATTTTTAAAAACACAAGACACTAATCAAGTGTATTACTTATTTGCCACCTACTTCTTTTCATCATGGCAGGGTGTGAAAGATAGTAAAGAATTGATCCTGGGCAACTGCACAAAGGTACAGGATTAGTGTAGAAGAAAAGACACTAGCAGAGACAGGCTAGGGGAAAGTACTAAGAGAAAGTACTAAAGCATGGAAAACTGCCTTTGGAGCAAACCCCAGGAGTAGGAGGGAAGGGGCTCTCCCATCTCAGGCTGGCTGCAGGCAAGAGTTTTCTCCACACTAACAATGTGAAGGTCCGCCACTGTCCTCTGACATCCTGATTACACTGAGCAGTCTGTATCTTGTGCCTGAGATGCAAAAGCCAAGGCCCAGGAACACCGAAACGTTCTCCAAAAGAACCAAGGTTTCACTCCAAATGGTGAAAATTCAGGAGGCTGTCAGGACAGCAACTCAGATCTGGCATGCATAAGGCTTACAGAAGAATATATGGACTTATCTCCAGGTTGTTTGTGGTTTTTATGGACTGTTAATAGTAAGACAAGCATAAGACAAACTTCTCTAATGCAAAAAAAAATCAATAGTATCATGCCAGTTCCTACTGGGAGGAGCGGAGGGAGTGAGGAGTCTCAAAGGAAGTTAGGATCATTTCAAAGGGAAAAACCACCAGCCTGAGTTCTGCTGAATGATGGAAGTGTGAAAGAATTAAGATGGCTATGATGTATAAGAATATTGATTATTCTAGGGGAAACTGTATCTAAGTGGAGCAACAACTCTCATAGCGAGAGAGTAAATTAGTGCCCAGATCTGTCTTATAAAGACATCAGCAGACAAAAAGGTTCCTCTACACAAGCCAGGAAAAGAAAAAATGCTTACTTCCAGCCTGATAAATGTATAATAAAGCTACTAAAATAGAAACATTCTTAACGTGTGAGGAAAAAGAGACATTACCCAGCACAGATTTGAAAGAGAAGCAAATCTACAGAGGAAGGGATGATTAATAAATATTTGATTTCATATGTTTTCAACGTGTCCCCATACAGCAATCTAAAGAACAGGAAAATGCATTATACAAGTTTGATTACGATATTCTTCTCTTTTCCCATGACTAACCTCATTGTATTAGCATCCTACCCTTTCATGCTTCTGCAAAATAAAATACTAATTGATTTTGAGCTATATTGATTAATACTCACAGATCTCTGATTTTTCAAGCTAGGCTGATACAGTTTCCTTTACATATGGATGTGTTTACAGCTGCACAGGAATGGCCATTAACTGTTTCACAGTACCAAAGCTAAAAACCAGAAGCTTCTGATTTGCAGACACATAATGCTACTATAATGTTGGAAGTTTCCAACACACACACACACAAAAGTCAAAACCCCCAAATAAACAAAATAACCTTTTTACGTAGAGAAGGAAAAAAGGTAACAGATTTTTCTTAAAAACTAAGTTACTTTTAAAAACTAAAATACTTTCATTTCTGAAGAGTGAAGGTGTCTTATCCAGACAGGTTTTCACACAGCTGCTTTAATAATCATACAGGGCTCACAGTAAGATTCAAGGAGTGTTTTAGAGTTCTGAGTGCTAAAACTACATTGATTTACAGTAACAGAAAACACACACTACTATAACAGGTAAATTAACTTCACAAGTGTGACCTGCTGGTGCAGCCCTGAAAAAAACACACACTGCTATCTGTACCTCATCTCATACAACACCTTTTGGCTCTGGGATCTAAAGCATACATAGAAATAGCTTATGAAAGACATTAAATGACAGAAAGTCATCCTGGATATAGGTCTTGAATATCACTGCCAGTTGTTCGTAGTAAGACAGAGCATGCACTAACGCATTAGAGACTCCTCTGAGAGGTTTGCAGAAATACGAAACAATTACATCCCATAATAACTTTAGCACTTGACTTAGGAAAAAATCCTCCTTTAGCAATTAAAACAAAATGAGAAGAAAGGGAGAAAACATGAACCTACTCGGCTAACAGGAACACAGCATGGGACACTTCAGGATTTTAGCTGAAAGAGCCCCTACACCTCTCCGTATCCAGAGTTCTTTGTTGTCTGACAGTAAATTGTAAGGACGGTCATATTTAAAAGTAAAAGCATTAGGCTGTGTTTCTGGAAGGCTGCACTAGGGCCGCCAAACGAGTAACAAGGAAAGCACGTTACCTTTAGCAAGTCTCCTCAGAATTTGACAGCGGCATTTAAAAGAGACAGCTATCATTCTTGCTCGCTGCCTTCCCTGGCAAAGCGCACGCGGGGCTCTGCTCTGCTGAATGCAGCAGCAGCAGCATATGAATTCCTTGCGCACATACCAGGAGAAAGGTAGCCCCAGCGGGGAGTGACAAAGCTTAATTCCTCCTGGCTGATGCAGAGATCAGCTCCATGTCATCCAGCACGGCTGTGGCACTCGCTGCGACCACCGCCACCACCTGCATTATGAGCTTACAAAGCAGTATTTCTTTACAAGCTACAAAGCATCCCGCTGCACAGAACGGCAGGAGCCGTTGTGCGATCCCTCGCATTCCCCTGCCGTGCACAGAGCCATGGTTTCTGTGCCAGAGAAAGGGCCACGCGTTTCAGCGGACGTGGCGATTTCTCCCTGTTTCCTTATATCTTTCATTTCCCTCATGGTGTGTCTGAATAAATAGGGCAAAATCCCTAGAAATTCTAGTTCTGGGGGAGAAGGAGCCTATTTAACATGAAAAATATTCTAATCAAAGCACACTGAAGATTTAATCTTGCAGATATGTAGGGAAGAAGAAAAGAAAAAGCCTGATTTTATCATCAGAAAAGCTTTTTGACAATCATAGAAAAGTATATTAAAGCAGTTGAAGTGAAGACCACAGGGGGAGGGAGAGAGCAGAAGGAAAGTGATAGATTGGTGTGTGTGGGCAGGACCGCGAAGCATTTGATCACACCAAAATAAATAAAATGGTGCTGCACAGAAAACACACTGTGAATCAGGTCTTCCCCCCTCACCAGAGAAGAGATCAGCTTAAGTGCATCTTAAAATTTACTTCGTAATTAATCGCACCCAACACTGCACCATTTGTAACATGTTGAAAGGTTTCTTCAGCCCACCAGGAGTTTTACATTCTCTGAGGTCTATCCAGACAGCAAATTAACCTGCCTTTAACAATTCATTCAGAAAATAATGAAGTGGAACACACTGCTTAAGCGAGAGCTCCATCCTGTCTTTATGAAGCCAAAAATTTACTCACAGACAAAACTCCTCATTAATTCTAAAAACCAAGCAAACCAACAAAACCAAGCCGTATAAAGTTTGTCAAGTCAGATTTATGCATAAAAACCAAGTGCCGTGTCAGATAATCTCCTTTAAAACAACAGACAATTATTTCTTTGTCAAGACTTCTGCTTCACATGGGTGATATACTTAACACTGTGTTCATATATTCTATGTCCCATTCACTTGCCTCCATTTCAAAATTGGTTAGTTTATCTTCTGACATCTTTTATCTACTGCCCTATTTAATATTCTCATCCAACTTTAGGGCGTACATTTTCTACCGTCAGCTGCTGACAACCAGGAGAAGCTAGGGACTGCTTCATATGTGGAGCAGCTTCTTTCTCCTGGCTGGGCTGCGCTGCATCAGCAGCTCCACTGTTAACATTCTCCAACGAACTATTACAGTAATTGTTTTCCTTATTTTTGTTTTATTGGTTATAGCAGCAGCCGTATTTCAAAGGCAAAGGTGAAACACTCGATCAGCACAATTGCAATTGCCTAGACAGGCCAAGTGAAAATTGATTTTATTTCATTGTCATTAAAACCAGATAGGGGTAACCGAGTTATCTGTTCTCCAGCCTTGTTATCACTTCTTGTGGTGCCTGTTGTGTCAAACAGCTGTGAAGTCCAACCAGCATAAAAAAAAACAGACGCACCTGCAGCCGTGGGCTGATCACTCCAGCTCCATAACCACAGCCCCTCTGGGAACGGATGGATGGGGTGGGACCAGGGCAGAAGGTGGAGGATCATGCCAGTACAATTCTGAGGTCCGGGAAGAAAATGAAAAACCTTGGACCGTCACATAGGAAGGGGAGAAGAGCTGTGTATTCTCTTTGTCCGCATAAAGACGAAACCAAGAAACGAGCAAGAGGCTCACTGTCTGCTAACACTGCCAATACACTTTTTGGAGAGAAATTTTGCCATTGTTTCCTCTTGCCACCTCCTGCTCAAGTAACAGGACTTGAAACAAATAATACCAATATCAGCTGGTATCCAGTTTCCTTTCTCTTTTCCTGTGCTAAAGCTGATACAATCACAAGGCTGTGACCTCAGCACACAGCTCTTTCAGGTCTGTGATACAGAAGCTGCTCTGAACTTGCTGCTCCCTTTCTGCAGAGCGGATTCCATATGACTGTCTTTTCATCTGCCAGATGCCTGTCCTTGGTGCCGTGAGTCTTGTCACGCACAGACCAACCCGTCTAAACAACTCCCTTTAGCTCAAGAGTAACCAGAAGATACTGCAAGATGATACTTCAGCTGCCCTAATATTTGTTGTTTGATTTCTCCCAGTCACCACAGAAGAAGACTGAGTAAAGCATGGCATCAGCCTTGTCTACACCAGGCGGACAGATCTCCACTCCCACCTCTTTGGAGAGGAACCTTGCGCTCGCCTGCCAGCACCAGAGCCAGGGGAGCCTGCAGTTCGGAAGAAGGCGTTTTTGGTCAGCAGCTCTTGACTTGAGAATCCGCTTTTGTCTTTTCTCCTTCAGAGCGCAATTTTGACATCCTCGAGGATTTCTGCTGTGCAAAGAACAGCAAGAGGTTGTATCTACACCTCAAGAAAAAAATTGCTCACTGCTTGCCTTTGTGACTTGGTGCCATGATCTACACTGGTTCAGCCCCCTTGGCAGAGGAGGCAAAAGCGGGCACATTCATGGAGCTAGGAGGTCGCGACAGACAGACTTCAGACAAGAGAAAAATGAAACTTATGTGTAAACACATGCTGAGCCCCAACCCAATTAGGTAAAATTGCGTGAAATTGTAAAAACAACACAAAAATTGCGACACATATGCAAAAAAAAAAGCTGCTGCTGGTCAGATAAGGCTTTGCTAACAGAGAAAAGATGTGGTGCTTGATCCAAAAAGCTTATGATACTATGTACTACTACTTCTAGGTTACTGACGCATGTTTAATAGCCTCTGAAGCACAGCAATAGCCACTTGCATCCAAGTCAATATGATTATTTTTGCTTATGCTTCTTTAGACAATTTTTCTGTCCTTACCAAAGGAGGTCATATGCAGATCTGAGTTCCTCAAGATTTCATAAGACAAAGATTTTTTTGCTGCAAGTACAACACTGACCGTAATGATATAGTGTATTTGCTGCAGGTTTTTTTCCTATTTTTATTATTAGACAAAAAGTAATCCAGTTACTGGATTTTTTTTTTTAAATATTTACTCATGATGCTTGTGGTTTTACCACCTTCTTGCTGGATGGGATCATCAGGACTGCCAGAACTGTTCTTTCCCAAAGTCTTGATTCTGAAATTATTTTAAGTACACCTCAGGTATTAACTGGCCAGATTTATTTTTTTTTTAAACCAAATTAAGGATTGTGTTGAACTTTCCAAATGTCAGCCAGCATTTTCTGAGATATCAGTCATTCAGTTCTGCAGATGGACTCAACTGGTTGTTCAGGAGGAAAAATGAGGGAGGATGTTAAAAAAAAAAAGAGTGTGGAATAGGGGAGAGTAGGTAACGTAATATAAGGAGATCAAAAACCTTCGGACATACTGAAAACCTACTTATGGCCTATACAGCACAGGTTAAAGTCTTTACTAATTACATTTCTTGCTTATTTGTTAACAGAGCTACAAATTTTACTACTATTTTCTCAGGGTTTACCTGCAAAAATCTCTTTTTTCATTTCAATCCTTTTGGACAGCAGCATGAATTCGTATCACTTTTATTGCTGCACTCATTCCTTTCTTTAGTAGACCAT
The DNA here is from genome assembly GCA_013399475.1 of Chauna torquata. Lineage (NCBI taxonomy): Eukaryota > Metazoa > Chordata > Aves > Anseriformes > Anhimidae > Chauna > Chauna torquata. The sequence continues at coordinate 419,336 of VXAL01006430.1, forward strand.
AAGGTTATTTATAAACTCTTGGATATATATTATACGCAAATGTTTTCTCAACTGAATTTATATTCGCAAGTACTCGGTAGAAGGTCACTAGATGTAAGAAGCTTATATCTGTATGATAAGACAGGCAGGATAATATCTGTGTTCTATTTAACAACATCTTCTGGTTAAAATCTACCAGATCACATTAGCAATAAATACGAGTCAAAAAAAAAAAAGTTAAGATCTATTTAACTCCCTTGTAGGATGAAAAAAAAAAATCATTATGAAATTTGTCTGAATGAAATCAAAGAGTACACCCTTCATACAGCGTGAGACTTATTTCTGTGAAAATACAGTATTCAGTCAAGAATATCAATTCTGCAAGATACCGGTTTCTGCTTTACAAAAAAATTAAGTTTGCCGAAAATGCATTTTCTATCCAGGAAATACAGCTCTAATGTTCACACCCTTCCATTTCATCAGCATACATACCCACAAGATACGTCTTGGTCAAATTCCACTCACACACCCCATCAAATATTTCTTTTCACACACTGACTGAGCAGCACCTTAAAATCAGTTACATCTCTCCCTGCTCTTTTTCTTCACAGGGAATTTGTCTCTGTGAGCTGCCATAATTGTTTTTGGATGTTGCATGCTCATATTTTTCTTTATGGGTCAAGCTTGTATTTCACCATTCTGAAAGGAATGCACCACATTGACAGTCAAAGCCATGTACATGGAAGACCTACTCCTTTAAGAAAGCCAACGCAGGAGTTTCAATGAAGACAAGGATGTACTCAAACTACAGCCTCAACAAGACATTACGGCAACCACGAAGACGTACAGATATCAAATGTTTAATGTGTCAGGAAGAAACAATGATATCTAGCAGATCCATCTGGAGAAGGAAATTGAAATGAAATATTTTGAACTCTGAATTCATGAAGGCTTTATACAACTGAATATCTTGTTCAATCATTTTAAAAGATACCACTGGCACCTACCACATTATTCAAATTAAAAGTCAGATTTTTATGCAAAAAGAGAATTAATTTAGTTCTGAAAATAACAAATGACCAGATGGATGCTTCTATTTTGAAAACTGAAGCATTTCCGCTAGTGTATTTTATAGATTCTTATATCAGTCAAGAACTAGCAACAAAACAACGAATCTCAATCTTAATAAAAAACAAAATTTGAACATTTTTCATACCGAAGTTGAGAGATGTATTCCCATACAGCAGCAGACTCAGTCAATCAAGCTTTTTGCGATGGATGCTGTTTTATTACAAAGACTGCACTTCGCCACAGAGCAAGGGAATAAAAATGGAAGAGCAATAAACCATCCCGTGGTTCCCCAGTGCTCAGATTATCAACACAGACAACTTGTCAGCTTCGCATAATTTGGAGGGTATTTCAAATTTACATTTTTATTAAATCAACTACAGCAGCTATTTTCTGGCTGTATTAATCACCTTTGCAACACTGTCAGACAATTTCCCACAGACATTGCAGCACAAGGTCTTACAGACTACACAAGTAGTAAAAGGTATGCTGGCTTCAGAGGATCACTGCTGGAGAACATTTCATGTAGAAGGTGCAGCATGTTGGAAAGCATGGAGATAAGTATGCTGGAAGTGATAACGAATGATGAGAAAAAATCTGTTAAAGATCTGAGTTGAGGTTGAAACGCCATTGCTGTGGCACTGTATAAATATGGTAGCTTGGTTGCCCACGAACAGATTCATAAAAAAAAAAATTCAGGGGCCTTCTGGATAGGAAAGTCTTAGTTTATCGGCTCCAGGCAATATTAACCTTTTTGGATCAGCAGGTATTAAACAACTGCTGGTAAAATCAGTCATTATTGCCACATTCTGGGATGGCTTTTTAATGAAGCCATCAAACAATCATGTCAAACATGATTGTCAAACAATCATGATGCAATTGATTTTTAAAAAAAAAGTCTGATATAATGACATTTTATAAAATGTATAATGTAGTATTAAAGGAAACAGAACATACATCTTTTCTGTACGGAAATAACTCTCCAGTACACACTACCCTCTAGCGTAGCAGAAGGAACAGCATTCCCTACATTATCCTTCACAGCAATCCCATGTCAGAGCTTCACAAAATGCTTTATCTTACCAGTCCATGTGAATCACTGGCAAAAATTAAAACCGTCCTTCTCAGTGAAACTGTGTTAATACACAAAGGTTGAGAGATGCCTCGTAATGGAGACACTGTCCTCAAAAGACCTTCGAGATACATAGCACAAATCTGACTTTTCATTCCTAGCCTTGTTTCTGTTGCAGGCAAACCAGGCTGTTCAGCTTTTCTCAGGCTTTTCTAGCTGCAAATCTTTGTTTAAAAATAATTAGGGACTTAAGAGAATCATAAAATATGAAGATACTGCATGTACTAGAAAAATGAGAAACTTTACATAGCACAAGTACATTGCGTTCTCTCAAAGGTAATTTCCAGCATACCCACAAACTAGTTGAGATTTAATTCAGAAAGAAGTCTTTTCAATAAACTTCTGAGTTTCAATAAACTTCTTTTTAATAAACTTCTTAAGCTTCTGAGCCTTTTCAGGTATAGCTCCCTTTCTAGTGTGTACACATGTCAATGTACCTTTGCTTTGATTTGGTTTATGACGACGGAAAAGAGTGCTTTCTTTTGGAAGCATTACTAAAAATTTGTCCTTGTGCCTTCTGAACTGATAATTAGTGAAGAATCCATAATTTTGCAAAATATAATGAAATAAACCACCACCAAGAATGGTCTGTGTGCCCCTCAAGCAGAAGAATTAGTGAAAGGAATAGGGATCACAAACTGCACTGCACTTTCCAGGGTGCTTGCAGATCTCGTGGAGAAAAACAACAAATAACGACCCTGTTCAATGAACACAATCAACCCGGCATGGGCTGCTGCCAGCAACGTGCATATAATTACAGTCTCCGGGATTTAATGTAATCTCAAAACTAAAGGATGACTGTCTTACAAGTAGTTTCCACATGCTGCAGTACATGGTTAAAGACTCCTGTAATTACAATTTCTATAAGGCTCTGTACTTTGTAGAGGCTTTTTCAATTACTCAAAACGATGACCTTCCCATTGCTACATCAGTTTCTAACAAAACGCAGTTAAGCATTTCCTCAAAATTACCATACTGGAAGCAGGAACAAGCTTTTACACTTAGTAGAAAACAGCTGTTTTTACTCTAATTTAAAAACAAAAAAAGATTGTGATTCCACTGAAAACACTTGAACAAAAGTGGAATAATTATACCCCTCTCTAGCTATAATACTTTGTTTCCATATTTTTATCAACCTATTTAGCAGCTGTGAAATTGGAATATCACACTAGAAAATAAAGTGTGTATTTGGAGAGATGAGACCAGAATATAACACAAGGTCATTTAATCTACTACAGAGGAATTTTAGGGATTAACTCAGAAAGTTATCATGGGCAAGCCTTTGCATTCAAGATACCATCAGAAAGAACGGCAATGAAAGATTACAGCTCTAGAGATGCCGCACAAAGAGGAGATGGCACAAGCAGTGTTTCCACTGACAACACCCTGTGGCCTCCAAGTCACACAGCCTTTGTAGGATGGAGGGAAATGCTGATTCACTGGTACAACTGCATTCCTGGCTGCATGCAAGTTGCAAGAAGACAAGGTAGCAGCTGCTTTTCCAAAAGAGAGTGGGTTTCTACACTGAAATTAGGCCACATACTTGACGTTTGCCTGCGGTATGAGCAACAGCCAGCCAGTTGGCATTGACCACTGCACTTTCCCAAGCCACATCAAATGCCACAGTATTTCACCCAAGCAGCAGTTTTGGTGTGCTTGAAAATCGAAGATAATGAAAAATATAGAGAATTTGATCTGATATACAGGACCCGGAAAAAAAAAAAAAGCAATAGGGGAAAGGGAAAAAAAACACAAAGATTTCAATTTGAATAATTGGTGCTGACTCTTCTGATTAGAATATGTTTGTTGCATAGAGCTGTTAACTTGCTAGCACGTCCACATCTTACTCTAATCCCCAAACTTGGACACCATTGTTCTGTCCCTATCCAAGCCAGGGTACAAAATAACACCAGACACACAATGAGGTACCAAACTAGAAGCAGCTGGCTAGGTACTGAGCAATCTTTGGATGAAGTTTGACAATTCTGTAAGAGGCACTGTGAGACAAAATCCTGGAGACAATGCAGGCTTGTGATACGAACCTTGCATTTACTGATGATCACTACATTTTGATCTACTTCTCTGCAACATACTTGCACACTACTAAGTGCATCCCCGAATTCTGCTGCTTACCTGCCGGGATTTTTTCATTCTGTTACACAAAAATTGACTCCTTTGGAAATTTTGCCATCTTCTGAGGACCGACAATCAGCCACGATTAAGAAAGAATGAAAAGCACAGTGGTCTGTTACTGTAGTCTGGGTTAACACACAGGGAACATACCAGACTTATTGTGAAGAAGGATATTTTCCTGCCAAGAGACAAGAAAGACCTCCTTTGCCTCCCTGGGTCCCTCTGTAGCACAAACACCCCCTGCTGCCCTAGGGTCACCTGCGAGCACTACTGCACCTTTCCAGTGCTGTGCTGTGGCTGCTGGCATTTTACAAGGTTGGTGCCACATTCAGTAATGTCACTAACCTGTAGACTGCTCTGGACTCTGTTTCTATTGCACAGTGACCTGTGACTTACTGACCAAGTTATCTCCTCTGGCTTTGCGTTCTGATGCAAAGTTTGTGATGAAAACATGGCTTTAGTTGGCCTTAAAGTAGAAGCCTAAAATACACACCAGGTCTTCTCTGGTATCTTCTGAAACCACACACCTATTTGAGAAGGCACATTCCTCAAGTTTCCATTCAAACTCATTGATGTTTGTAGTCCCACGAAGGGTGCCATATTTTTGTACATCAGCATATAACAGAGTATGGCCAGTATCACTGACACTTTTGTACAGCCTTTCAACCCCAAGCCTTTGTTTTAGGTGACTTTTGATTTTTAAAATGGAACTAATGTGTAACTGAAACATCTTGGATCACCAGCTGAACTATAACCATTTAAAAGGTACTTAAACCTCTGACCTACAATCAGAAATAAAAAGTAAGAACTGAGACCTATAGAGACTGGTGTTCTGTTTCACTGCAGACACCCACATCGTGCCAGGGACTGCTGCACCACACAACGCAGTATATTTTGAATTCATTAGTCTAGCTCAAGGCTCAGAAATAAAGTGAGCTAGTCTAAACAAATTCTGTGTTGCTATGACCAGACTCTGTCTGACAGCCAAACGAAGTGCTGGCTTGGTTATCTCCCAATACTGCACCCTGTAAAAGGACCAGTGTACATTACCAAATACTTTTATGACCATTGTTTAGTGAAAAGTCACACAGCTTAATGTGTATGTCTGCTGGGACCTGGCTCATTCAAACCAACTTAAGCATCCAAATACAAGGCCTAAGAACAAGGAACACAGACCAAACCTGCAGTACCAGGGAGCGCATCCTGGAATCCGATAACTCTAAAAATGACTGAGCAGATCATTGAAGATTAGTAAATGAATAGTAACTGTGACAGCGGGCTTAATGCAATCATTGCATGTTTAAATGAGGGAAGACCGAGTACAAGTATAGACAGGATTGCTACCTGCCTTGTGCAGGAAGACCTATACTAGAACCCAATATTCAACTCCAGCACCTATGCTGGGCTTTTAGTTGGTTTTGATGTTTTGATTGGTTGTTTCTCAAAGGCTGAAAAACAGGCAGGGTGCAGAGAAGAGTACCAAGAGTGATCCGAACAATAAAAATGCCTTTTGCAGTGTAAGACTTAGCAAGCATAGTATCTTATAGAAAGACTTTGGACTGTGACTTGATTACACAGCGTGTAAGAACTGTCATAGGAAGGACGTGTTGAGTGCTTAATAGCTTCTCCACCAAATACAAGGGAGGGGAATAAAAGCTGCACTCAAAGCCAGTAAAATTCAAACTAATCACCATTCTGTCATGGGGAGGTTGACTAACAGATAAAACTATTAAAATGGTTTCCCTAAGAGGCAATGCCTGCCTGCCTGCCTTTCTGAAATATGCATTTTACCAAAACATCAATTACTGGACTTGATGCAACAGTAACAGGATGGATGCAGCATCCTGCTTACACAGGGGGTAACCAAACATCCTACATGCCTTTTCTTGCCTTAGAAAGTATATGAAGCAAAAGATGATATTGTGATGGCCTCCTGCTGTCTGTATCTACTTTAAACCACTGCTTTAAACAAAAGACACACAGATACCGTTGAAAAATGGAGTGGAAGAGACTTCAAGTTATTTTCATCCTTAAAATACTAAACAGTCTTGCACAACTGTGAAAACTATACAAAAAAATGTTATTAAAATATAGGACTAGCTACAGACCATGGTTTATCAAATATGTTATTAATATTCATATACAAATAATTTTATAATCAAAATTCCTAATATGCTACAAAAACTCTCCCATTATTTTCCAGAACTGCCCCATATTCTCAAAATGCCAACATTTCAAGGGCAGACAAACCATTTTGTGTACCCATCCCCACCCTCATACACCCTGTCTCTTTTGCTGTAAAAGAGGAGATGGGATCCACAGCAGAAAAGGCCAACAGTGTATGTGCAAAGTAGCACAAAGCATGTTATTCACATCAGGAAAAGAGAACATCTATAATGTGCATGGCTAAAAATAAATTATCATCGTGTTTTGCTATCAGGAAACAGTTCACAAAACAAATGAAGGAAAGGTTCCTAGACAAGGGGTTGAAGTATTTGTAACATAAGTCTCAAAAGTGAAAGGTTGATAACCTCAAACTTGTTTTAGTGTCATTCCTCCATGGATCATCAGTGTTTTAGTGGTGTCCCACTGCAATTTATCACATTTTTAATAGCTCCTTCTAAAACACTCCTCAAAAAGTTTGAAGCCTGGCCAGATAACATTAACACTTAAAAGTCTGTATACATATTTACCAGCTTTTGTCCTTTTTTTTGTTTTGTTTTTTGTTTTTTGCCAGAGAAAACCTACAATCTCCTCAGGCACATGTGATATTGTATACAAATATGATCAGCAACAAACTGGGAGCAGCTAAATACAGAGGCAAAACGACGTATCCGAGAAAAGCCCAATGGAAAACTAAAATGTGCCGGTCACCACAAAATAAAAAAACCTTCTCTCGGAAACTTTAAAGGACAACTGAAAAAGAAACAAAGCACTGAGTATCTTCCTATAAAGAACAAATCCTTCCTGGATTACTGCAAGCTTATCACTTGTAAACTATCAATTAGTAGTAACAAATCATTGTTTTAATGATTTTTCTAATACTCCAAAATTTTACTACAAAAACCCTCTCACATATTTCTTTTGCTTTGTCAGGTACGAACTTACCAACAGCTATCAAGCTTCAAGTTCTGTACAATATTTCCAACGACCAACTAGCAATTTCACCTGGAACTTGCACATATTTTTTCAAAGCGCAAACAAAACCCGCTGGAATTCGTGACAAGCTGAGGAACGCCGCGGCCGGCACTGGCCCGGGGGCAGCTCGAGCAGTCGGCCTGCGGCAGGGAGGCCGCCCCGCGCACGGCCCCTCTGCCACCACAGCGCTGCTCTGAAGGCCGCTGCTCCCCTCCCCCTGGTCAAACACACAGCATTCTTCACTTTGAGGATATTTCAGTACATCTCTGTGAAAATTTCATAATAACTGATTCTATTCTCTCCTTACTTTCCAGACTTTTCCACAATAATTTTGGCCTTTCAAAATTTACCTTAAAATTCGTCGCCTCCCTCCATAGATCTTGGAATAGAAGAGCTGGGCTCTTCTATTAATTATCAATTGGATACAAATATGCTGTGCGCACAAATTTTTATCTTTTCTCATAACCTTGGCCTGAAATCCATCTGCTGCTTTTTATTGAACCCTTTCTGTTTGCTCTTGTATTTCAAGAAGCGAAGCAGCCATGATTTACTTTAACAGCATCAGTGCGGTCTAACAGGCCTGCAAGTAGGGGCAGTTACTTCCCTGTGCCTGTGACGCGCTGTTTCTTGGTATAGCATCAGTAACTCCTCTGCAAGTGTCACTGCTATTACCGTAGAGCAAGTTTAACTGCTGTTTGCCCATGCTTGCTGGTCCCTCTGTGCAACACCGCTTTCCCAGCTTTCCGTTCATATTATATAATCGTATTTTAGATTATTTCCCCATAGATGCATTAACTTGCAAAGTCATACAAAATTCTTCTGTATACTATACATTTCTGGCTGTTTCAAAGACTAAACACGTCCCCACTCTTATCACCGTGTAGGTCTCCTTATCTAATTTCATCTGCTAATTTTATTAGCAATTAGCGAGACTGTTAAATTACTACTGCCTTTATTATCCTTGAGCTGACGCCTGGGGGTGTTCTCAACCAACCCATTTTGAGGTATTTTCCTTTGTTATATCATCAGCGCTTTAAATTCACCACCCATGGAGAAAGACCCACAAACATCCCAAAGTATTGCATCAACTACTAGTATTTCTTCATTTAACTTTGTATTATTTTCCAAACTGTGGCAGAGTTTATTATTTACAAATCTATACTGCTTATTAACTATGGCTGCATTATCTTCAAAAACTGAAATCTCTCTCGTTCTTTAATACTTATTCAATATTTATTTCATTACTGAATTTTTATAGAAACCAGCACTAAATTAAAGCGAAGACAGCAGCCAAATGTACTTCTCCGTTTTTTTTTTCCTCCCCTCTTCTTAAGTGTACATATTAATGTATCACATGGCATGTGCTTAGCTTTCAGTTCAAATTTAAGGTCAAACCCTACCTGGACAAGCACAAATAGGCTGCACCTAGAGATACCAGAAAGCTGGCAATACTGTATGCTTGAATTTCTTTGTATTTGTACATGTGTCACAGCCTTTATGAAAAACAGCTTGTATAGAAATCGCTGTAAAGTATTTGCTTTTTTTTTTTTTCCCCGCAACGTACGTCTAAGTCTGCATCGTGCCAGCTGCTGCACTTCAGCAAGGAAAATAAACTTGGTGCCACAAAGATGAGGCTGTGTACAGATTCTCTCTATGAACTTACTTGGAAAGAGCTACATAAACTTAATTGATCAAAAGGGAGTCACAAAAGGATGAATTATTTTGCAGAGGCATATGCTAATGGTATTGCACCAACCTCCAAAACCCACTGCCTTACAGGAAGGGTTCATAAAACTGTTGAGGTGATGGAAACGCTCCCAAGCTGCTACTTGGAATTCAGAGACAGGATGGTAACGGTGCCATTTATTTATTTATTTTAAAAATGAGGCAAGGAGAGAGGGGGCCCAGCATTTTAACAGGAAATTAGAAAGCTAGCCGATATAAATTCACCACCTATCACAGCTTTAACAGCCCAAGCTCCCTCCTCGCCTCTCCCCAGTTCAGATCTCTCAGCTGCATGTGAATGCCCGCAGTTCTGCTAATGGATAAAAATGGAAACAAATGCATGCAACAAATCACAGTGCGCCTCTGCCAGCTCCCCCCTTCTGATTCATCATACCCAGAACTTCATACTGCTGCTACACATTAAAATCAATGTTCTGCCTCTTCATTATTGTCATTATTTCTCTTTCACTTCAGAAGTTTCCTTTCCTTGAGATTGCTGCCTGACCAGCTTGTCAGGACGTATTTAAATCAATATTTTGTGCGTACGTGCATGTGTGCCGTGCATCTGGATGCCATCTCATTACCATCTGAATCCCTATTATTTCTGTTGGGGCACAAAAACACAGTGGTAAAAATCATGTCAAATGACAGAAGATTACAGCCATCTATCTCTATCATTTAAAAATCTGAAGTAACTGCAGATTTCGCCATCAGCTCATTTCACACTTGATAAGAAAACCTAAATAAAGATTGAATGCAGCACTTTCCATGATGCATGAAAACGCAATGCAGCTCAAGCAGAAGGCATTAAAGATTTATCCTAGACTTGGCCAGAACTGAGGCTCAAGCTGCTCATGTCAACATCGCCAACCGCACCTGCAGCTCACATCCCAGGTCAAGGAGGAAAGCCCCTAACGATACAGGCTGTTAATAGGTAATTCAGACATTTAGAGCCAGCTGAGCGGCCGAGTCGCTCTTTGGGAGGGAGAAGACCTACTGCCAGCAAATATGACAGAGGCAGCCCACGCTTACCAAGCCGCTGCTGTCGCTGGCCCAGCTCCAGGCCAGGGCAGCTCTGAAGGTTCTGTGGTCCAGCATCACGGGGCTGGCTCCTGCGGTACTGCCGCATGTACACGGGAGGAACAGAGGGAGGCTGCAGGAAGTTCAGAGCCACGATGCTAACATAAAGTGTAAAAATGTTTAAATAGCAGATCTCTGCTTGCTTTCATTTGGATAGAAAAAACCTCCAGTAAAAGGAAATACCTTGCTTAAGTTAGATCCTAATGCAGGTACCCACTGCACGGACTTCCATAGCAAGATGCCACAGTCTTGATTTTTTCTTTTAATTAGAAACACAGCACTCTCCTGAAAGAGGTGTTTCATTTATGCCAATTCGTGTCTGACATTAAATTGAGCCTACAGCTAGTGATGTCATTTTCACATGAGCATTCAGTGAAGATTCTAAATTTTCTCCAAAACAAGTGTAAAAAATAAAAATAGTAATAATCCACATATACGTACCTACCCACACACAGAGGCAGCACATTTTCCACTGATGTGCTCACTTCAGGCTGTGCATTTTAAGTCTGTGAATCTACAAAAAGATGATGACCCAAGGACACTTCGCTCAGGGGTCTCTGAGCAGTGCATGTGTACAGCCTTTTGCCAGGAAAGCAGTGCTGCTCTTCCCATTAACTGCGTTACCTGGCCTCTTCCTGCATCTATTTTAAGGCGACAGATTTGGGACGTGTCTGCATCTGAGGTGCAGACGAATCTTTTCCTTGTCTTTTGCACAAAGATGAGGCAGACATTAGAAGAGCAACTTAGAACCCTGAAATCTTGCTACCGCAAGATGCTACCATCAAAAATTGAGAGGAAAACTAAGTAATTTTCGTAAAGTTCGTAGTACTTTGTTTATATTCATTTTACCTGTTTTTTTCTAGTCAGTTTTCACTTACTCTGATAAACACACTTATAAACCTCAACTGTAAAATACAAAACTCTGTAAATAAAGCATCTGCCCCCCCATCAACATTGAACATTTAATGAATTTTTGTTTGTTTGCTTGTTTGTTTTAAATAAAGCCTAGGAACAAACCTCATATTGACTGTACCCCTTTAAGATCTGAGCAGAGGTAAACGCAAGTTCCTCTTCCCACTTACTGTTACAGAAACTACCAGCCCTGCTCTTTGACACAACATCTGGAAGCCTGTATGAATGAAGATGTTCACTGATATTTTCCCTTAAAGGGCTGAGTTTATGAACTAAAGCTGTAATGTAACAGGCTTCAGTGTGGAGATGATCAGAAGCACAACAGATGTCTTACTCAGAATTCACGCTTAAGACTTGCAACATTCCCAACTTATAACGACTGGGGGAGCATCTGGAATGGTGCCTTTAAAAACAGAGGGAAACCCCTTCCCACATAACTCCCAGATTACAGAGCAGAGAAGGATTCAAAAGGCTTTAAAGTGATCCCGCGTGCTTGTCAGAAAGAGGTGTTCAGGGCTGGGCAGCAGCCGCTGGCATCCGTCAGACAGCCCTGTGAAGCCCATCCCATGTGTGGCACAGCTCCCCAGCGAGCTACCTGAGCAGGACCTCAGCACCTCGCTAAGACTGCCACGGTGGTACACAGTGCACCCCCACCCCTCCAGAAGCTGTACCGATCATCTGTCATCCTATCCATGACCTCGAGATCTCCTCGGCTGGATCCAGGACTCAAAGGCCCGTGCTTTCTGTTGTAGCTCCATTAGCTGACAAGGAGCCAGAACAGGGGTAGGTCCGCAATGAAATGCCTGGATCTCAAGCCTGCAGAGAGCTGCAAACCAGGAAAAGAGTATCCAGTCACTCTGAGCAGAAACAAAGACAGAAAAGAAAAAGGTATAGATAATTATAAAGGTCAGTTCTCTTACCAGTGCCATTAATATTCAGTTTATTCCACATGAAACATTTGTTTCAAGGGACTGAATGGCTCAGAATATTGACTTTGATTTTGGGAGGCTTTCATTCGCAAGCTGTCAGTTTGGATCCAGCTGAGGGAGGTACTGATGGATGGTTTCTAATATCTAAGAGTTGCTCAGTGGCGTATGACAAGCGACACAGCAGCCGCACAAGTGAGTTACACAGTGAGTCAGCAGTCCTTTCCCAGAAGGTTCAGTACTAATTAAGAGGCAACTCTTACTCCTTTGCGTAAGGCTGCTTGAAAACTTATGCCCAAGTACCAGAAACAAATTACAACTGAATTAAACACCTTCAGCTCCTGCGTGGAAATAAGTAACATCCAAACAGTTATATCACAGTGCATCCTTCAATACACCTGTTACGTTTTTACTGGAGCAGTACATTTAGTAGAGTTATACGATGCCTTGTTAACAAAAAGCCACTTTTTGTTAGCTCAAAATTACCATCAGTGTTGAAACGTTCGCCTTTCATTCAGCGCATTCATTTCATTCAGCGCGTTGGTGGACAGGCTCCTTTTCAAGTCTATCAATCCAAACCCAACAAGCGCAGCCACATGCTAAGCAGGACCAAGTACGAGCGCCTGCAGGAAGGCGCTGAGCTGTGTTAGCGCGCATCGCACCTTCTCCTGTCTCCCCGGACAAGACTGTTCAGGCTGGCTCTGGAAGAAAGCTCTGCCATTAGCAATAGATTTGAATGATGGTTTGTATCACATCCTTTCCCCTCCATTCAATGTCGTGCTGAGATAAAGAAGCTTCAGTTACATTCAACAGACAGACTGAGACTGCCAAAACAGAAAAAGGCTTTCTCTCTCCGGTTTCTTCCTGACTGGCACCGGTTGCACAGTGAGTGATGAACAGGAACGACAGACCCCCACGACTCACCCTCAGCCTCTCAGGGAGAGCGTTTGCCTCTTTTTAGTCCATGCCAGCTCTGCCCCAGCCACAGCCTACTTGCTTTCAGTGCTTTAAGCACTGCAGAATCCTGCCTTGGGGGCACCAGTTTCTGATCCTTGTTTTTTATGGAATGCAAAAGTCTTGTGAAAGGACTCGTGTAACTTGTGCTGTGCATCTACCAGCACAAAGAAAATTGCATTTCAGGGATGGGACATATCTAATTACAAGGAAATGAGTTACAGCAAAATGGCAGTAAGAACTCATGTAATAAAAGACAGCCTCAATTAAAAGTTACAATAATAGTGCACGGAAAGATACAATATGATGCACAGGAAGTCATTTTCTGAAAAAGCTAGTGAATCATTTTGTTAGCAAGAAAAGCTTTTGCTGTTAATCAATGGGATCCAAGTATCAGAATTAAGCAGACAACCCACATTATATATACTCCACAAAAGACTACTGTTTTATGTTTGCTCTACTTTTTTTTTATTCTTTTGAAATACTATGAACACGGTGTTTTATTTTGATTTTCTTTTTAATTTTGACAATCAGTGTTATTTCCTTCCATTCTCTGCATAATATTTAAAATTTCTCCCTGGCATGGGTGAGAATCTCCAACTCCTTTTCTTTCTTTCTTTCTCCAGCTGCTTGTGAACCCTGTGGTGTTTCATTCATGAGTGGGAAGAACGTGTAAGTTACACCACTAATGAACCAGCTTAAAAAAAGAAAGAAAAAAAAGAGAGAGGCAGCCACAAAACAAACCCAACATGAAATTCAAACACTAAAACAAAACATCTATTGTATGAGTTAAAAGTAGCTCTTGTAAATTTTACTATACCAAAAGTAAGTCTCACACTACTTTTTAAACTTGGGCAAAAAGAAAGTTTTTTTTTCTAAAAATTAGTAATGAAAGCATATATTTTTTGGCGTTTTATGCCATATCTCTATTGGAGAGATCTAACAGTGCACATCTCAGGATAAAAAACAACTCAGTGGATTGTTAAATTTGTCACCATACAAATCCTTTTCCCAGCACTTTTTCCAAGTTTATTTTCAAGGTTAAGAGCTGTTTCCCGTACTCCTCTGCTATAGTAGATTATTAAACAAGTGCCATAAAAGAAGGCTTTGATTTTGTAAGAGATTAAAAATAAGTCTCCCTTCATACCTTCAGCTCTAGATATGCTACAGCACATAAGCACAACATCACAGCAATGGTGAGCCTGCCGCAAATGCAAATGCGTGACAATGCACATACTTCCTTCGCTCCATGTGGGGTGCAAGAGGCAAGGTTGCAGGGAGGTCAGCTCTATTTTATTTCATTCATCACAAAACCTTTGGGGGGAGCATCTATTCATTTTAAGTCTAGTCAGGTTCTTAAAGTGGTCCTTTCTGAGAATCTTTTGGTCGTTGCTTAAACAAAGTTTTCCTCCTCCATGGTCAAGCCTCTCTCTGTTTCAGGTTGTTGAAGAAACACCAGAGGAAAGCACATCTGGACGTTTCTGCACCGAGAGCTCATTGGAAAGACAAGACTGAAAAAAAACCAAGATTACTCAATGTTTGAAAAATGAAATGGAGAAGTCTGGAAATGTTTCAAATCTTCTCTGAGCACGAACCAGCTTTCAAAACCACTTCTGCGTTGGCTCTGTCATCGCCAACACAGGTGCCCTTCTCTTCCTGCAGACTTGTTCCACCTCCCCAGAATGATTTCTTACACTTGCTTGACAGGCTGTGACAAGGTCATGCCTTAGCTCCCCTGACCCAGGACACCATGTGCCCTGAGATAATACCACTGGATTTGAAGTGATACATTCCATCAGGCGCCAGAGCAGTGACTGAAGACAAACTGAGTGATGAACACACAAAACATTAGTTCAAATTACTTAAACGGGAATATTTTCTGATAAAACATAATGAAGACTGTTTCACTTACGCCAAAGAAGCACTTGTGTGTTCTTTTTGAAACAAGACAGTTTGTTCCCAAGTACCTCGGGAAAACAAAATAAAACACAAACCAAGAGACAAAGTGTAAAAAGTCACAAATGTGGATCAACTGCAACCTTTCAGCCCTAAAAAAAGGATGGTTCTCTCTTGATCAGAAGGTGGAGGGGAAGTGATCCTATCTGGTAGCTTACAGCCAGATCCGCCGAGCAGATGGGGAACAATGATCTCCCTCCACTGTTCAATCTCAGAATGACCTTCCACTGTAGCAGAGCAAGAGGTGCTCAACCTAGGTGTTAGGAAAAGATGAAAAACCAGACATGACGGAACCTCCTGGGTCCCAGGATCTTATCTTATGCTACAGCCAATGCACTTCCTAATGTACCAAGCAACCTCTGTCTTAAACATGCCCTTCCCTTACCACCAGCTCATAGTCTGCAAGGCACAAAGCCGGCACAGCTGGAACAGTGGCTGTTCCTCATCTAGACCTCCTCCTGTAACCAGCCTTTTGTAGCAGCTTCCAGGAATAAATCTGCTCCCACACACATAGCGAACTCTGTTTCAACTCCTGGAAGAAACTGCTAAATAGCATGGTAAGACTGTCACAGACCCCATTTTCTTCTTTGCCTTTCTCTCCTACTGAGGCTTAGGAGCAGAAGAATGGAGCTGCCTCCAACCCTCTACCACTGAAGCAATGGGAGAACACGGATCCTACCAGCGAGACTGGCTACATCACTGCGACCCCCCATCTTCTCAATGCAGTCCCTGACATGGATTAGTAACAAGGCCCGCTGTTGCCCTCTGTTCTTCCAGTGGAAACACCAGATTGTCCCTTTCCTTGGGTGCATGCTCTTCTCAGTGGCTTCACAGGCATGAGCAGACTGCCTAATTCAGC
Organism: Chauna torquata; assembly: GCA_013399475.1. Lineage (NCBI taxonomy): Eukaryota > Metazoa > Chordata > Aves > Anseriformes > Anhimidae > Chauna > Chauna torquata. The sequence continues at coordinate 435,198 of VXAL01006430.1, forward strand.
AGCAATAGCAAGGACATACTTCTGCCCTAAACACCATAACCTGTTGTTCTGCCTTACCCACCCCAGTACCTAGACAGATTTTAAGTGGCAGAACTACAAGCATTGGAGACTTGTAAAACAATTATTGATAACAGTTGCCCAGTAAGTTCACAAATGTTAGCAGGGAGAAGAAAATTGATGTGAATGTTAATGCCTAGGAGTTTGGCATCAGGGTTTGCTGTTCTTTCAAACAATTTTGACAATGTTCTTTCAAAGACCAGGACCTACACAATTATTATTTTTTTAAATAGAGTTCTTTGGGAGGTTTAAAAAAAGATTTTCTGTGAACAGAAATGACTAAGAAAGAAAACAGACCTTATTTTGCTATATCCCTACATATTTCCAAAATTACAGTAAAATACTGAAAAGTCTTCTTGCCTGCTGTATCTGCAACAAGGTGATAATAATTCAACCCCTCGTCCCCCTTTTTAATAAAAGGGGGAGTATCATGTGATAATAGTGATGTATTTTTTCATCTTTTTTGATCCATAACCACAAATTCATATCAAGATCTTAGGAACAGAAAACACATTTCTTCAGACTATGAAAAAGATGAGAGCATATGTACAGGTAATAGAGCACATCCGTGGACCCACAGGTAAATCCAAATACTGTGCCCTGCGAGATGTTCCCCTTGCATCACTGTGAAGCCCCAGATCGGTGTTCGTCCACTCCCTCTACTGGCAAGAGCTGGCGCTTTCCTACGCAAAAAAAAAAAAAAAAAAAAAAAAAAAAAAAAAAAAAAAAAAAAAAAGCTTGCTTTTTGCTGGCTTTATAACTTTTGACCAAACGTACAAAACAGCCTCAGTCTTTTTAGGCCACTTTGAAAGACGGAGGTGGGGGGTTAGATACAAAAGCAGTAGATTCAGTGAGCCATGCACACTGTAAAAGGCAGTACAGAACGTGAACACGACCAGACAAAATCTTACCCAATGATTATGAATCTACAGTGCACGTTTGCCACCAAGGTAAATTTGAATCTAAGAAGTTTCCTAACAAATTCCAGACAAGCCTAGAATATGTATCCATTATTCATTTTAATTGTAGTTTGCACATTAATGTTCATGGAAGTTAAACCGGACTCTATTTGCTTTTCATTCCATGTGAACTTTCAGATTTTACTATTAAAGCCAGCCTTAAAATAAATAATGTAAGATTCATGAAATAGTATATTGAGTTTCATTTAAAATATTTATGGAGCTCTCCCAAAAGAAAATCACCACTTGCATTTTCCTCCGAAATTTGAGAGAGGAGACATGAGAGTTATATGAGAGTGAGCCAGTGATGCTGCAGTGATGGCAGCATCTGCCTGCCCTTCCTCGCACCTCCTGAACGAGGAGTGGAAGGGACCAGCCCAGCCCAGCTGGGAGATGTGACCAACCTGCTACATTTTGGGCTATTCCAGTTAGAGAGACAGGCCCATTACTTACTCTGTCTTCACTGTTCTTACAAAATTCTTACAGCCTGCCTCTCAATTCAAACCTTTCAGCTCTACAGTGAAACCAGCACAAAACGGCAGCCAGAAAACAGAATGAACAGGGACTCTTCACAGCGGATGACTACAAGCTCCTGCTTTTGGAGGAGAAGCCCCACGACCCACAGCCCCAGCTCCTGTGGTGCTCCCATGCAGCCTAGGGCTGCTTCCCCTGCTACAAGAAAAATGCATGAAAAGAGAGGACCCCATGCGTTTCCTGAGCAAAAAGAAATCAAATATTCACAGACTAAACAGTGCAGTCTCTCTACACTTCAAACAAGGTGAGAGCGGGCCTAAGAAGATGTTGGGGCACCTGTGGGGATGTAAATGTGTGCGATGCCTTCTTGCAGAGAGGTGTTCCCACAAGCACGACCATCAAGATTTCCAAAGACACTTCATCTTGCAGGTCAGGACTTGTAACAACTCACCAACTGAAAGCATTGCAAAAGATGTTAAATGGAGAGACCTCTTGCTTCTTCCTGACAGGCTGCATGCGTTGACTTCACCAGAGCATGGCCAACAACCACATCTGGAAATGCGCAGGCTGGCTGAGACCTGGCAACCCTGAACCTTTTGGCTATCTGGCGTCACCACCAGACCACCACATCTAGAAGCAAGCCCCATGAGGGGCACAAACCACAGGCAGCTAGATGTTGACCTGCGAGCCTGACTGCAACTACAAAGCTGTATGAGCACTCCAATGCTGCTAGAACAACCCCACAATTAACTCGGCAAAGTTAAGACGAAACTACAGAGCTCCTTTTCCCTTCTTCAGGACCACTCTGGACTTCTACGACATACTAAGTGGCATGCCTAGGTCTCTGTATACTTCTAATTCTTGAGTATGTAAAGAGATATTTTATTTTTGGAGGGAGGATGAAAATTACCTTTTCTGTTCAAATAAAAACAGACTCCTATGTAATTTTAAGAGTCCGGGGGATGGACCCTTTCACAAGAGTTTTACAAGGCTCTGTAAATTAGAAGATAAATTGTGAGGTACCAACAGAGGTACACAGGAATATTGTCATTAAGTTAATGAAGAAATAGAAAAAATGTATGGCTATTTTCAGTAAGTTGTTTTAAAACTCTCTTTCAGTGTTTCACAAAATATCTTCCAAAAGAATTTATTCCATATGCTGAAGCACTTGCATGGTTTACACAACCTCACATCTAGTGTGATCGTAATCACACAAGGAACAACCAGCTTCACGTTATTTATATCATGTCCCTTACACCTAAACACACAAACGTTCACCTGTATACTTGGTGATTTGCACACAGAGTAAAAACTGTATTGAGCTGTAAATATTGTCAGCTTCAAATCATGAGCCTGACACTACAACCACTATTTTAATAATTATAAGTTGGCAGATACCCTTACCAACTGAAGCTTTTGCCATGAGTCTTACAAGTCATTCATAGTCTTATGTAAAATATAAATTTATAATAAAAGTAACTGTAGTTTCATCAAATACGGTAAATCTGGTCCCTTGATTCTAGTGACATAGGAATCTGAGTTTAGGTTTAAAAAAAAAGGGAGAGAGAAAAAGAGGGGAAAAAAAGTAATTATTCTTTATATTGTCACAGAAAAAATACACCACATAAGATCCCAACACAAAGAAGCAGAAAGCATACACAAAAGCAGGGTAAAGAATCACTTCTTATCCTTCCATACAATTAGATGGAAAAACATAAAGTGTCTTGGTTTTGGTTTTTTTTTGCCTTATTACTTTAGTTTCAGAAATATATACTTAATTTTTTTTTATTGAAACTCTCTGAACACTGCATGTTTCTTCACAAAGGCTTTATCAGAAAAAAAAAAAAACAGAAAAGATCTGGATTTTATACAATGTCTATTATCCCAGAAGGCATTATATAGAAAATAAAAAGCAGAAGTGCTGGCGCGCTGATTGTTTAGGCAAACATGGCACATGCACAATCAATAACACAATCACATGCTTCTGCTAGCATGGACCCACTTTATTGAGAGAAGGAGAATATTGGCTACTATGCCGAGGACATTTTCAAATTTCATTCAGAAAGTACAAAGAGCTCCTTAATTTCTATACAGACAGATGCTACAGGTGGATAAGGGGAACTCTCATTTATTATAACCAAAAGGTGGTACTCCTCACAGAAAGCATGACTGTAATATTTCATTACAGCCTTAGCAATAGCATAAAAACACAAATCATCTTAAAAAGGAGGGATTTTAAAGCACGTTGCAAAGAGACTTGTGTAACATGACTGATTTCCTAAGCTACACCAAGGCAACAACAGGCAAGCTTTGCACTGATTTATCTTAACTGCTGAAGATACAGAGGAGCAAAGCACATTTCTTAAATTCTGTAGGCAGAGGGCAGCATGCTCCAGTCATCAGCACTGTCTCAATGCTGCATGCAGTTTTAATTAAAATCTCACTCTCACTAAGAGAACATCTTTGTGTAATGGTGACTCTTAAACCTGACGATATTTAGCCATTTAAAAAGGAAGCTGATGATTTCCATATTTATGATTTCAAAAACGTGTTTTTTATTACAGATGGCATCACTGTGCAGCATAAAAGAAATTAGGATGTGGTCCTAGTAAATGTTAATCTTCTCAAGTCAATAAAACTCTGTACCAAAATGTCACTGCAGCTTTGCAGAAGGAACACACAGGAATGATGAAAACCAGTGTGTGGGGAAAATAGAACATGCATTATAAATGACAACTTGTCTCGTCTAGCTCAGTCATCTTTTAAATCCAAGAAATATACTGCCAAAATGATTCATATTTGTGGAACTGAAAAAGTCTGAAGAATTTAATCTTGACCGTATCTTTTTTTAATTGAGACTATAATGCTGTCTGCAAGACTTTGACATTTACATAGAATGATAATGCATATTAGGCAGTAATTACCACGGACTTTTCTTTAATTATAGCTGATAATGCAAATAAATCCTATGTTCCTAATTGAAGAATATAATTAAGTCTGAATAGTTCAGGGGGAAAGAGAAGAGACGCATTGATTTTAAAATCAGGAGAATGGCGCCCTATACCAAAACTCCCTTCCTCTTTCTGCTTGTATCAAACAGTGTAGGAATCCATCCTCTCTACTGGAAATGAAATTATTAACCCTGCTTTGCCCTTTGACTAACAATACAAAGTGATTTCTCACATAGGTTTATCCAGGATTGAAAAGTGCACTTGCTCACAAAGAACAAAAACCATTCTTATTTTGACACGTCAGCACTGCAAAACCTCCAAAGACTTTGTGAGCATCATCAAGTGAATTGAAGAGTATTAATTAACAGAGAAAGGCAAATGGAGATTGGGAACAGAGGGGAGAGAGACTGAAGGTGGTGGTGAGATCATCTGAGACCCAAGAAACCTCCCAGATTTAATTTTACTTCAAGGAGCTAACTTACTAACTAGAAACTATTCTAGGTTATGTTATTGGATGTCAATAATCTTAAAATACATAGAATGAAAGCTGTCACCTTTCACAGACAGGCAAGGACTAGCCCTGAAAGGAACATCACTGGACTACACGAGAGAGTCAAAGTCCAAGCATAAATTTAAGAGACAGTGACATGAAGCGTTGATTAAAAGCAAACCCTACAAATACCTCAAGGCAATCCATGGGATGCAGCCAACTTGGCCGCAAGGACTCTAAAGAGTTCACTCATCTTTTCAAACAGTCAGTTATATGCAGCAGGAAGGTCTGGCACAAAAAAAAAGTTCTGCAAAGGCAGCATGGAGTGAACTTTCAACATTTCAGCCACGCTGTTCCCAGCGGGCCTTACTAAAGCTGGAGGTCCATCAACTTGACATTCCCTGCACAAGCACTCCATAGGAACTGGAGTTTGAAAGCTCAAGCTTTACATTTAGTCCTGGCTGGTAGTGGAAAGCCCCAGCAGGAAATGTTCAGCGTCTCTGCCGAGAGGCTGTTCGGCTGGGCTGGTGGCCCCAGCCTCTCACGAGTGATGACGCCGAGAAAGCCAAAGGTGATCCCACCAAAGTCACTTACTTTCAAAGTATACTAACGCATCTTCTGGAGAAACAGAGAGAAGCAGAATGGCTGCCTGGTAGCAGACAGATGAAGGGGATTTCTAAGGGAAGAGTTTTCATGGAAGCCTCAACTTCGAGATTAAAAGCCTGCAGCCCTACCTCAGCAAGGCCTTCAGCAGGGCCTTTGCCTGACCTCTGCACCTCCTCCTGCATCAAAGGATCCAAAGAAGTTCTCCAACACAGAGCATTTGTGCCGTACAGCAGACAGCTCTCATTTACTGCCTCTTCGGTTCAATGCTGCCTGTGCTATGATGGTGGGGGACAGACTCCTCTGAGTTAGATACTTGGGATAAACACTTAAGAATAGACTGGCTGGAACTAAGAAAACAGCACTGCAACTGTGCGTACAGCAATCTGAAGAAATACGATGATTGAAAAGAAAATTCTGTGCAACGCTACAATTTTATTAGAAAAGCACCTACATTGCCATTAGCTATAATAAACTACATTGGCAAACAGTGAGCATCCCAAGTGCAGCTTAAGCAGCAGAATGCATTTGTCAAATGAAATTTAATGTGTGTATTCTGAAATGGACGATATAATGGCATCACACAATCTCTGATTATTACTTCTCTATTTGTGTGTCAAATATGATCATTTTCTGTTGTCTCTAGGTGTGGACGCCAGGCTTTCCTCCTTCCCTGCTGTCCTACACAGTCAGTAGTGAGATTCTCCAGGCCCCACAAAATGGCACCCAGCTGGCTCTGCAGCCACTGGGCTTGTGCAGCTGTACCTGGCTTCAAAGGAGTGAACAACACCATTTATAACTCTGGGATAACACGGGTTTACCAATACTGTTTGCAGAAAGTTCCCTTCAAAAGAAAGCAACCTCTTCTCTAGGTGAAGACAACAGGATCTATACAGCTGTACTGGCAGCCCTGCGACTCACCTGCCGCCTTCATGTTGTGTGCAGCCAAATGCCACCTGCATGGAAAGACCAAGAGAGCACCTGCTTGAAAACTGAGCCTGTCTCCGCCTCTGCTAGCTCTGGCGAGCTCCTGCAAGGAGCCAGCCTTCATGGCTAGGGAAGCAGCACTGAGCAAATTCCCTCCAGACTGTGCAGCGCTGCTGTAGGACCCCGCTCTCATCATTACCCGTTGCAGCAACGTGCCGCCACTGCCACCCCCGCAGGGGTGGAAGAACAGAAAAAGAACCAAGCTGCATGCCACTAGAGAAATAGGGTTGGTCAGAGTGAACACAAAAATCCTCCCTTGTGCTTTTCCCTCACCTCTCTTGTGCATGTAGCACTTGATAAGAGAGGTCTCTACTTCCACATCTCCCAGGATCGGGAGACTTCCTACTTTTGTGCAATTACCTGTGGGTCTGTGGCAGATTTGAAGAGGTTTTGAACCAAGCCCTAATAAACTGGCAGGTGAAAGGGATACTATTTTTTCAGAAAGCATAGCTACAGTGATTCAGTCACACCTGGTTCAGAAACACTTCTTTTGAGTGCAACAAACATATCTGAAATATTCACCCTCGTATTCTGTTACAGAACATAACTGTTACTGTTTGTAATTGGTCTACAGTCATATTAAGACTAAAAAATGTGCCACAGGTATTTCATATGCAGCAAGGTACTGTTTGGAACAGAACTAGAAATTCTGCAAATAAATACTGAATGAGTAGATTTTATATGGAATACTAGGGAAAAATCTGCTTTGATCTTAAACTGTGCATAGATTTTCATTTTGGCTTTTCAAATCATTCCATTTTTTTCTTGCTAGACGCACTTAGAGCTTTTTTTCCACACATTTTTCACTTTACTTACTATAACTACTGTAATGCATTAGAACGCCTTACAGAAGTTTTAACGTGATAAACTATCGTTCCAGTTTCAAAACAAAAAATATTCTGAGGCACAAGACATGACAAAATTAAAACCCCCAGGAAGTTGAACACAGACTTCCTGCATAATCCACAGCCAATTAACACTGCCAAAGGCTCAGCTACTACCAGATGAGAGTTTTCCACACATCTCATAGCAGAACAGAGGGGCGCAAAGCTGCTGTGCTTGCCGTTCTGCTCTGCAGGGCAGGGAATTGCACATGGGCTCAAAATCACGTGTCACCTGCATGGTTTCCACCAGGCATCATCAGTCCATACAGCAACAGAGGAGGTCTGATGGGCTGACCAGCAATAAAGCTGGCTGTTTACTGACCACTCATCCACAGCCTTGGCCCTTGACTCTGGCAGACGACACTCAAGTCTTCCAGAGCAAAACAGAGACTGGAAAAGAAGCAGCACAGATGTCCAAGAAAGTGTGTAAGGCAACAACCTTAAGAGCATCCCTGGTGGAAAACTGCTCACTGACCAACCCATCTGGGGTCTCATCTGCAAACAAGCAGAAGCAGAGCACACAGGGAGCACGTACAGTTCTTTGGGCAGAAGCTGCAAGTCTGAGTCAGCAAGCATGGAAAGAAATGGATGCATTAACACAGCAACAGCAGTGACTGCTGAGCTCACACGCTGCATGGGATGTGAGCTGCCTGCTGGAAGGGACCTCTCATGCAAAGCTTGCTCTGTTACTGGGCTTAGCTCACCTGTGCCTACTCATGGCACCGTGACTCACGATGTATGAGCTCAGCTCTAAAGAACATAAACAAGATGGCAACTTTTGGGAATCTGAGTTGGATTTTTTCCTATGAGAAGGGGGGAAAATACCAAAAGTGGAGCTGGAAAGAAGTAGGTGTCTGAAGGGAGTATAACTGGCAAGGAAAAGGCTGAGGCTGGCTCCTCTGCAAGAGGAAGAGAAGGCAGCACGGCATCAACTTATGGGAGAGCCTTGAAGGCAAACTCTCTGACATCATAATTAGGGGTTATTTAAATAGCAAGGTTATGTGCAGTGCCATTAATTCCAGTGGGGGAGAAGTAGTAGGAATAGCAGTGTTGGATTAAGAATTTAAATTCCCTTGCTAACAAAACAGTCAAACTCCAAAGCTCGTCAAAGTTTTTCCATGACCTGTACAGCTCTTTGAAGTATTTTTTGTTTTCCTCAGCTTCACAGTCTGTAATTTCAGATGGTGCTAATTCTGCCTCTCCTTGGATCTAGTCCAGTGGCTCTGGAAACGCTGTAATATTTGATTTGAGCAGTGGAATGCTAGGTGAATTGATGAGTCCAGAAAAAAAGAGAATTCCTAAACTCAAGTCAAAAATACAATTCCTTCTGACCTGTCTCCCATCATGTTCTCTAAAACAATCCTCCTTCCTGCTCCTGCACTCAGTTTGCCTACCTCTTTCTTAGTGTGGTAGCAAATACTGGAGACAGCATCCACAGTGGCCTCACCTGGGGCATACAGTCCTTACAAAGAACAGCAAGAACATTGCATTTGCAATGGCATCACACCACTAAGCTGCTTAATTTGTCATCCACTACAAATGAACGCTGATTCTGTTCTGCAGCACAGCTGCTTAGCTTATTATTTCCTGTTTTACTTTTGTACATTTGATTTTTCCTTCCCAGCTGTGGCTTCCACACTTAACTGAATTCTATCTTACTCATTTCAGACCCTTATCATAATTTATCCAGAATATTTTAAATTCTGATCCTATCCTGTCCTGTCTTCAAAACATTCATAACCCCCTTCAGTTGAATTTCATCCACAATTTTTATAAATGTACTCAAATTCATCATGTGAATCATTAAAAGAAATATCAAAGAAAAGAAGGTACATGACAGAGCCCTTCAGAAAACTGACTCCCACCACTTGGACTATAAAGTTATTGATAACCAAACCCCAAGTGCAGCCTTTCAACTACTTCAGAAGTCGCTTTAGAGAGACCTCATTTAGACTACTTGTCTGGTTTACATAGTACCATGTCAAGTGAAATAGTGTCAAAAGTCTTCCTGAAGTCAGGCTGGATCACATCTAATACTTCTTTCTTAGCATTTCTGCTGGTTACTCTGTCAAAGCTGGAAATCAAACTAGTTTGACGCAATTTGTTCTTGACAAATCCATTTGGGTATTCCCTAGCTACCCTCTAGGTACTTGCAAATTATTTAATAATTTACGCTGTTTTTTCACGTCTGGTCTGCAACTCTCAAAACCCTCCCCTTTTTTCCCAATAGAGACAATGTTCATCTCTGCCCCTCCCTAGTCATCTCCCTCTCCCTCTTCTTAAAAAACAAAACACGAATGATTCAAGCATTGCTTCAGCTAACTCCTTAAGTACTCTGAAGCAAATTTCACCAGACACTCCAGACTTGAAACCACCTACACCTTTAACCTCTTCTTTTTCACTCTTTTCCACACTTTTACTTTTCTTCCTAATCCTTGGAAGTAGACTGATTGTGATAACAAAGATTTATCAAGTCCATCCATCTTAGGGGAGGATGCACAGCAGAAAACACTCCAACCAGAAAGTCCTGAACATTGACCTTGTGAGCTCTCCACTTTCACTTCTCTCCTTCCCACTCCCTATGTCTGTTTTCCTCAAAAAAAAAGCTTTACAACAGTGATAGATCATGTCTTACCACAAACTCTGGTTTTGTTTAATAAAAGAATTGCAGCCAGGCACAGCTGCTGATGCACTCTACCTTGCTAAATTAGGAAAACTTTCTGTGGCAATGACACAAAATGGGGAGAAAGGCTGCAAATTGCTTCTTTTCCCTGCAGCTGGATGGAGTCAGTCATTCCACAGGGGGAGGAATCCCTCCGTGGGGAAGGGCAGTGGTGCAACCCTCCTGTGGGGAGCGGGCGGATGGCCATAAATGCCGAATCACCACATCATCCATGTCCCCAGCCGGGCACTTCTGCAGGTGTCCGTGCTCTTCTGCAAGGGCCCCAAGGGGTGCAGGCAGCCCCTGTCAGTGCGAAGCTGGCACTGAGATGGTAACAGAAACAACATTCACGTTTTAAAAGCAATGTTACAGGTTGAGCACAGTATTATCTTCACTATTAAATCAGTATCGTGATCATGTGAAAACCAACTTGCACAGCCTTCCAATGGATGCTAATCAGAATCAGGAAAAACACAGTCAGTGGAGCCACAGCTGTGTGCAATTGGTGTAAAAGACTGAATAACAGAACCTGCAGCCTTGTATACACAGCCCCTGTGCTGCCTGAGCTGCAAAACAGTGGTGAAGAAAAACTCATTCTGCAAGTCCCTTTTAGTGGTAAGAAAGAAAATGTCAGTCTATCATCAGTGGCCAGTGATTTTCAGAAAAGCTAGTTAAAACAGGAAATTTGATATTGTTTCAGTCCATTCATTCAAGCGCATGTGCATACGAACACTCAGACTGCTGAATGAGGGAGAATAGATTCAGTTTTCCTCTCAAGTTAGAGAGAATGAGGCTGAAATAAAAGAAAATATGTATATTCAATCATATATGCCCTGATTCAGCTGAGCTCTAGTTCCCAACATATACAAAGCTCTTTCTCATTTGAGCTAAGCAATGATTTTAACTCTTTGCAGTTGTAGAAAGCTGCTTCACCTCTGTGTGTTTCTGAGGATACTTCCCAGCAGAACAGGTTAGAGGAGCTGCCTGTTGCCTGAACTGGGATTTACAAGGCAGAAGCAAAGCTAAACATGTAAAAGCTTCACTAACATAAAATATTCCTATAAGGGGGACCACCTGCTATTTATGCCTGGCAAAGAGCAAAAAGCCACGCTGCAGGTGCAGAAAGCTGACACTGACTTGTGACAAACCTTCCACAGACATTCAAAAGCCCCTGTGCAGCAATGTATGTTTTTCAGCTCTTTGGAAAGAAGACAAAGAGAATGATTAGGTGATGACCTATATGCCAGCTCAAGAGCAATTAGGCTGGGAACTGCAGCGCTTTCACCATTCCAGTAAAGTGCACTGGAGGACACTTGTATGAAATAGAAGCCTGCAGCGCTGGTTAAGTCCTCTTAGGCTGGGAGGAAGGGTGGAGAAAAGCAGGAAGAGGAGGGAAGAAAAGAACAGATATGAATGAGAAATTATTATTCAACGAGCAAGCATGACACATTGAGATCCTAAGATACAGTGCGATAAAACCTCTCTCTTATTTTTGAGGCATATTCTCATTACCATACTTAAGGTTGCATCAGCATTTTCATTTTTATCTCTGTATATAACCCAACGCTAAAAATGTGTTTGTGGTGAAAACTGGCACACAAGTCTCAGCCTGAAAGAAGCTTTTTATTTTTGTCAAATAATTTCACTTAACTGTCTGAATAAAACAGTAGTAATAAAAAGCAATAAAACTTAAAACTCCCACGTATATATTCTCTTTCTTCCAGGCCTTCTATACAAGTATAGTGTGCAACACTTACACTCATCAGCAACTGATTTCATTTTTTCTTTTTGTAATGTAACTTAGTACATTTCTTTTATTACTTTCTTCTCCTGTCCCACGTGCTTCCTTCTTTTCATGTCACATCTTTTCCTTTGTGAATTCAGCAAGCATTTCTCATTTTATTTCTTTCCAATTCTCTTCATCATATCCACCTCTCTCTGAAATATGCTCTCTTTTCTCGTCTTTTCTCCCCACATCATCCCATCTCACTCCATGCAGACCTGTCACAGGGCCATTCCTTACCTCTGTCCTATGCCTTCCTTGTTCATCATGATGGACAAACCAAAACCAGCACATCACAGAGGTGTAGCGGTGGCAAAGGTGGGAAGGAAATACCTGCTACTACAACCATAGAAAAGGAATTGCTTCTCTTGATCTCCCTTGAGGAAATCATTTTGGGCTTGCATTCATGTTGTTGCAGAAAAGTTTTCAATGTCAGCTCTTCCCTTCTTCCTGGGGACCCAGGGTCCTTTCCACGACATTTCTTTCCCACCTTCTAATCCTGACTCACATGTTATCACAGAAATCAAGCAGTTACTGGCACTCTCCCAAACACAGGCATTGAGGGCAACTTGCTCCCTGTCACTTGGCTGAGGCTGACAGCATCCTCAGTAGGAGAAACTTTCCTTTTAGATAATCAACTGATGTGAACACAGACTGCCATTTCTTACACCATAGCACCTTTTGCCCCAGACATCTCCACCTATTCATGGCTTTAGACACTACTGCATTACAAAATATCAAATAATGAAAATATTGGACTTCAAGCTGACATTTTTTCTTTGGAGATGTTTTAATTCTCATTTGGAAAACTTGGAAGTGCTAGGATTTGGGACTTGTAAGTGGAAACACAACTCTTATAGTATCCCCGTACAACTGACACAAAAGCTTAGTCAGAGGTCATTTTTAGCAGCTCACCTGAAAGCCTACACTGACCTTAAAATAACCAAACAGCCGAAAACTTAATTTTTATGCATTAAGAACAGATTATAGAAACCAACCTCCTAGCAAAAAAAAAAAGAAAGAAAGAAAGAAAGAAAAAAAAACACAATTCTTGGGACTAACATCCCAAAACAGCTCAATTATTTCTCATATTGCTGACACTGAGAGCACAGTCTATTTATTTCCTTGCAAATGTGGTGGATATACTGTGAGCCATCCCGGTGTCATGTGGATTGAAACTATTGCCACACATCATAAACAAAATCTTATCCTATACTGTAAGACCTTGGAAAAAACAGTATGTCTCCTCCAGTCATACATTTGCTGAAATATGCGGACTGAGGATATGTTCTCACTTCTGAGATAGCTTGTATTTATTATCCTCTTTCAACTCTGAATCTGGTGCACGGCAGCTTTCAGATGACTCTGGAGATGGTACACTGCCATCTGAAATGAAGGATTCCCACTCACAGCACGCATAAAATGTACACTTATTCTTCATTTACAAGGGTTTTACTAATGCATTGCCCTCCATGCAAAACATCTGGAGCTGCTGAGGTGCAATTCAGATGCCACTGACTGCTCCAGCCATTGTGGTCTCTAAGCCCTGTCATTTTGAGCCCGCTCTGACTCCATGATGCTTGCCTCATCCTCTGCTCTCACTTATGCATCTCTTACTCCCTTTCTGCTTTTATTCTCTCTATATATATAAAGCCATACTGCTCCCGTATCAACCAGCCTAGATTTGGTTCATGCTCCTCCCTCCGGTTCCTGAAGCCTATTTTAATTTTCTCTTATTTCTGTATATTAAAGGCAAATGAGTAAGATTCTCCAGCTGATAGAGTGAAGCTCGATTCCTGCATCCACCACAGCTGTGTGACCCCAGGCACATCACTTCAGGACAGCTACAAGACATAATGATATATTCTGCTAGAAAAATCGCACAGCCTGCTCCTGGCGGCTGCATTTCTGGTGGGCTCCTCGCCCATAGTCCCACCATGTCCTCACAAAACAGTGCGGGCAGGTCCTGGTGGCGAAAGCCCAGTTGGACTCACACAGCCCAGAGGGTACTCTGAGTGCTGCCAAATCACTTCTCAGAAAAGAGAGCTGGGATTCATTCAAAGGTCAGTTCTGGGAAGCCACACCTAAAGGCTGAGTACACCTGATGAAACTATACTACCATTTAAAATCATTATTGCTAACCATAGTATCTAAGTAGCCAAATTATGTTTCAGAACCTATTATGCTGAAAACACAGAGAGAGCGTATAAGCCCCAGTGAGCCCACAGGGTAATGCGAGACAGGAGACAGCAAAGGGATACCCAGGGACAGGCAGAAAAGAACAAAGAAACCACCAGACAGTGCTGGTCCCAGCCTGCCCATGGCCCAGGCTCTCTGGAAAGCTCACCAACACCTGAATCATCACATCAGGAATATTGCCTTGCAGAAGTGAAATACAGCAAGGTTTTAAATTGCATTTCTACTTTTTTTCTAACAAGATGTAGATACATAATTTAAACATAAGGCAAATTAATTAACAAACACTGTTGAAAAACAACTGTAGTGCTTAGGAATATGGAATAAATTTCTATCTGTAAACTTCCCCATCTTTCTACAAAACCATAGCAGTGTACCCATTGTTGTCTTCCCATATTTTCTAAAGAATTTAATTGCGTATTGTGTATTGTACAGCAAATCTTTTTTAAAAAAGCATTTATGTTTTTCATAATTCTGTCACTGAGCATAACTAACTTACCAAATACCCATTTCCTTCAAATAACTGTTTTCTATGTCCCCCCCCCCTCCTTTGGCTATTTATAAGGTGGTTTCTTTTATAGTTAAAATATAAAATCACAGAAGCTCACTTCTGCAAAAAGAGGAGACAAAAACTCAGCTAATGCTTCACTTACAAAGATCAAGCACACCAAAAAACTGAAGGAGAATTTAGACATTTGCAGTTATACTGAAAAAAACTGTCTAGATGGCTTGAAGAAGGAATTCATTTAATTCCACAGTAAAACAAAACACAGAGATACAAAAGATCTCCAGCAATGACTCTCATGAAAACTCTAAATTTTAAAGAGTGTTGAAAGCCACCATAATATGCCTAGTTAGTTTTCCTGATCTGATAGTGAAATAAAAACCAGTAATGTGCTAATATTTTTTGAGCTGACTGACAGGATGTTTAAAAAAATCGATTTAATCATTTCATCAGGGTGACCTGTGTATACGGGAAACAGGATGAGTTCTGAATAAAGCAAGTACATTACAAGGAGCTGCGCGAGGAGAGGGGAAAGGAGCCATCTTATGTGAAGAACAAAGAAGGATTTCTTTTTTTCCACAACTCTGTGAAAAAGATCAAGAATTCAAAATTGTGAATATATACTACCACAAACCTAAGTAAAGTCACAAAGTCACAATACGTAGTAGTTCAGTAAGTGTAACAGGGAACATTTTGGAACTATTCATGGAAATTGGAATTCTCAAAATAATGAAACAAATAAGCTTGAATAAATGTATATATTTTTTTTAAAGTCAGCCATATACGTTGAAAAAAATGAATGAAGTGTATAAAAGAGTCCAGATGAGGGTGGAGGGGAGGAAAAGGGGGAAAAAATTAAACCTCGGTGAAGTATTACACCAGATAATGAAAATTTACAATTGTACTAAGACTACACAGTCTTATACACAGAAATTGTATACAAACACATAATCTACATTTATGCCATTCACAGTGAACCAGTAGCTGTTCAAACTAAACTAACCTTCCAAAAAGGGGAAAAAAAATAAGCTGAAAAAAAAAGAAAACTTGGGGTGACCTCAAATTTAACTTGGGGTGAATTGACATGGTTAAAGGATTCACCATCTACAGAGAGAAAACAGGCACCATAAAATGTGTAGCAGCTTTTGGCCTGATAATGATTACTTGCTATGAATAAAAACAATGTAGCAGAACCTTTTAATTAGCAAGCATGAGCGATGCTAAAGGAGGGATCTGGAAAATTTTTGGTTGACTGTAGGACTGAGGAAAACCATGAATCAGAGAGAGACAGTAGAAGGCATGGTGAAAACTGAAGAAATAGATAAAATGGGCTACCATTTATACATACACATTTTAAAGTTATTTTCTAAAATACGGACGTTTTCATACATTTTTGCTTGTCAAAGCATACTCAGACGCAATCTATTATTTGGACACAACAATGCATCATGATGGCTTCTCCAAATAGCACCAGGTATAAACCAGGCTGGCTATAGCCAATAGCTGTGGGGTGACCCTAAAGGGAATTCGTTAAAATATAAAAGCACATGTATATGAATAGTTAATTAACACAATAGTAAAAATAATGACAAATACATATTATCATAGTAAAATATCAAGTAGTACAAAAAAAAAAAAGACAAACTATGAGGCAAAGCACTGGTCTGACCAACGAGCACAATACTTTTCATGATGATAGAAATGCATTTATTTCAAGTCTGCATTTGTAGCCTACATAACTCAATGAATCACGTTATTGTCCTTTTTTTTTCCTCGGAGAAACAAATAACATGAACACTATATTAAGAGTTATGAGATATTCAAAATGAAAATCAAATGAACTGTGCTATTTATACGTAAGTGAGTAGGGAAAACAACAAAGAATAGGGAGAGCCAAGTATAACGCCTAGGAAATGACAGCCTAGGAAGGGAAGAGTAACAATACAAAAAACCCCGCCAAGTTCTTCAGTATTATCTGATCTTCATTGTATTCTTGAAGCTTCAGTGAGACTCAGTGCAAAACTGTACATAAACAAAAATCCCAACTTATTATCAATTTTGTAAGCTACATTTCTGTTGTGCCTCTTTCAAAACTTTTTTTTAATATCTTCAATTGTTATGGATAGTTATTCTCCAGTAAAATGAGGCTTTTAAAGACTTTATCATTTGTCTCAACATGCTGCTAAGCCTAAAATGATTTTCAGTTGCATAGATTAAATGACTTTCTACTGTGCTGAACAACAACAAACAAAAATAAAATGCCTCGTCACTGTGGGCTTCTTGCTGTTGCTTCAGGAAAATAGCTTTGCATTAAAGCCAAGTTAACTTTGCTTTATGCACAGCAGAGCTCTGTAATGGCTCTTTAAGCCAGAAGACTGGTTAGCCAAAATAGTTAGAAGCTTTCCATGCTCAGTATTTCTTCCTCGATCAACTCCATCTTCCCTTTTCACTATTGCTCCCCATATCATCTTTAGAAACATCCAGTCACTAGTGAATTTTGCTCTAAAAATTAATCGTGCAGAAGGATATTTGTGCATTACAAAAATCTACCAAAGGTCTGAAGATAGTCTTAAATGCAACAAATGCATTTTGCTGCCTGCAGCCCAGATCATCCCTCTCTGAGGAGCTTCCATGTCAGCCACAATCTTGGTCATACTCACCCGTCCTACTCAACCCGTATCCTTGAACAAGAAGCCTACCAGGAAATGTGGGCAATGCGGGAAGTTTCCTGAACCTGCTGGATGCCCCATTCCATGGCTCACACTAACCAACAGTTGCATTTGGCTTGGCCACCTTGTATTGCCACTGCTTGATACAGCCCTGTGAACTAGATTCAGTCCACAGATCAACTTTGGCTATCTATGGTTTGCACAACTGAAGATGTGTACATAGAGAAAAATCACTGATCATATAAAAGTAGTTCATCTTCTCATCAACAGTAACCCCTTTATTCTCTCCCAGGAGACAGCTGGGGAAAGCGTGCCTCTTTCGTGTCCTTTAGCAGAAGCAATCAGTAAGAACTACACCAGAGCCAACAGCTTACTCAGCAAGGGCACAGGAGGAGAGGAAGCCCATTCATTTCAGACAATGGGAAAAATAGGGCACAGGGGAATGCAGTGCCAAGAAGAGGTTTCATTTTATTACCAGTTCCCATTAAAATATTGTTATTATTCAAAAGTATTTACTTGAAAGACTTAAAATGAGGGCAAGGATTTCAGTGAAGAAATGCTATCCGAGTTGTAAATTTTGGTTTTGGTTGACTAAAATTGTGGTGTTAAACCTAGTTGCCAAAGCCCAGGTGGCCTGAATTTCAAAGACACTGAGTGTCTTCAGTTAAAGCTGATTTTCATGACATCTGGGGTAGGCTGGGGTCTGGGCAATAGATTTTACAGCAGCAATAGTGCTGATGCATTAGAAAATATTTATCAAAAACAAAAAAAGACATATTTCTTCTTATCGTTATGAAGAGTTAGTTGATAAATGGTATCAGTTAGACTTCTGTCTCCCATCAAAGCCATGGAAATTCCAGGCTACCTCAGTGGCTTTACTAGAATTTGCTCAGCAGGTTTCCTACAAAAATGAAAAGATTAGATAAATATTGACAGTCACTACAATTATAATTAATGATAGATAAGTTCACAGGCAGCCTTCACAAGCAGTTCCATAACAACATCTGCAGTCTATCCTCATGAAAGCATGCAGTCGCTGTCTGAAATACACCCATCACTGCAAGACCTGCTGTCCATGAATTGTACCAAAACTGCAGCTGAAAACTTTACAGCTCCATCAGAACAGTGGTTCTTTGTAATCCTTCCCCTTTGTTTTTTCCCCTCTGTGCCACAAACTCTATTAAGGATCTCTTTAGGGCAGTAATTGTCTTTTAATTACATACACAGAGCTTATTGCTGCAGGGCTCCTCCCTTGTTTGTGGGACCTACATTCTCCTCTAACACATACTAAAACAGTAAAGACAATAATGTCTGTCCATATTTCTGACCAGGCTTTCTCATACAAACACATGCATATCAGCACACAGCGTAAGGGTGATAGGTTGAGTCTAGAGTACTACACCGTGCAGTTATCCCGTATGGGTGCTCATCCACCAAGCTGTGCACCACACATGCACCCAAAACTCTTCCAAGCAGGGGACTAACTGCATGAGACCTTTCCCTGATGAATTTACATGCATTCTCTTTGGCCCTGGAAAATTTATTCTTGCAAGGCCTTTCATCTTCTTTTTCTTAAGAGATTTTTTTGACTTATGTTTTGCCTGTTTTTTATTTGTTACCCGAAATGACTGTCTTTATACACTGCATATTTTACTTGCATTCATATGACAATGTACTGGCACATATTTTACCTCGCAGGAGAAAGAACCCTCCATATAATCTCTCACTTCTGACAATGTTTTCAGTACCTGACTGTTTGTACACATTGAGAATGATGGCAGATAATTACGGTCTGCTGTGATCTTCGATAACAGCAGCATTTTTTCTTCCAAAAGACTGAAAAGAAGACAAATGAATGGTTCTGCTGGTTATTCAAACATGTAGTATAAAAAAAACCATGCAGAATGATCTTTAAGGCAACTGCTTAAAACAGCTTTCTAGACACACAATACCAAAAGCCATACTTTCGTCTAGAGGACATCAAATTATTTTCTACATTTAGGTCACAATATGTAATTCTCCATCCAGCACAAAGCCATACTACTCTTGTTTGTGGTTGGTTGTCAAGGGGCTTTTACACAGGATGGTTTTGATGGATCCATTTTATACAATGGCAATAGTACTCCCTCCCATACTAGAAAGCTATTGAGCAATTTTTTTTTTTTAGAAACTACTGTTATTCCACTAAACATGAACTGCTTATGCCTCCAAGAAATCCAATTATCGTTCCAGTAAAGCAAAACATTAGCGATAAAAGGTAAGTAAAGGTAGTAATGACTGTAATAAATGTTGTAAAGCAAAGACTCCAGTAATTGAGATTATGCAATAATATAAGGAGTTACTACTCTTGGTGTGACAATATTGAAGTCAAAAGGGTTTTGCCATAAACGGATATAACCCTACTCCTAATCAGTCACAATATAAAGAGGTGTTTATCAAAATTTTAAAACAGCCATGTAAATTCAGAACTGCAGACACGTTAAAGAGTGCCACATAGTTTAAGCCATGGATGAACAAGTAATTAGACTTATAAATGACTGCAAAATAAAAGGCCTCTGTTCAGTCTAAGAAGAAAAAAAAAAACTGCCCTAAACTGTTTTCTCACATTTGCACTCTCTGCCGCAGAAAATGAAGAACAACAAGACTATGCTTTAATTTTCAATACAACCATGCCTAGAGGATTTGGAGAACCTTACTAGAGAATAAGAAAAAACAGTGTATCAAAGCAAGAAAAAGCATACCAAATTGTATTTTCAGAAGTCACTTGAAGTCTGGGAAAACTTATGCATCATTTAAATTTAGGAGAAGGTTTGCCCTCAGTTTTTTCACTGAAAAAGAATATATGGCATATCACATTCTAATTGCAAAATCTTCTCCTTGACAGTTTGTGTAAAAATACTAATGACTAGACAGAGAGATACCATTATGTTGCTTCTTTTCTTGAAAAGAAAAATATGGTCTGAGACCACGCATGAGCCAGGTCACCCCCTGCTTCACCCCTATTTACAGACTTCTAGCTATCAACACAAATGGAAAACCTTCAGCATTCAATGACAGTTCAGAGTCACAACCTGCAAGCCTTCATTTTTTAAATTCCAGTAAGCAATGGGCAATGTTTTGAGCAACATCCCAATGAAAGGGAAAAGTACATATTTTCTCCCAGAATAAGTATCCATGACTCAAACTCAGTCACACATAAAGATGGAGGTTTTATATGATGGAGAATAAATTCTGAGTACTATGATGGAGGCAAAAAGAGATTGGGGGAAAAGGAAGGATAGTAAGCAGGCTAGAAATAAAGAGAAAAGAATAAATTTTAATCTTGCAGCTTTAAATACTGATACATTTACTTTATATGGCTATTGTGCATATACTGCAGTATCTGCCTCAAATAAAATATTTAATCAAAACAGGAGGATAAAGAACATGAGCAAAGAAGTAGAAATATTCCAGGTGGAACCTCCACCCTCCATGTATGTCCCACCTCATGTGTTTTGCTATATTAGTATTATAATCAGATGAGTAACATTAAATATTATTTACTCATAGAAATTCGCAAAATTGCTTGGCTAATGTCAGAGGAATGCTTTCAATGCACAAAGTATATAACATGGAGGAAAAAACAGGAATCCAAGATGACAGTAAAAGACAACACATACACACCCTGCTAGCTAGCGTGTGTCACACACGCAGCGTACCCCAAGTTTCCTCAGCAGTCTGACAAGACCAATTAGCATCTTGTAATAAGGCAAACAGTATTGCAAGACTCCTGAAAAACACCATTTGGATGATTTCAGATAAGTGAGTCATTTTATCAGCTCATATTCTGAAAGTAATGAAGCTATTTTAGTCCAGCTTCAAGTGAATAAATCTTTAACTACCCTCAAACAATCTTTTGCATTTCTAGAGTAAAATGCCAAGATGATTTAAATGTTCCTATCAAAAGCATAAAGCTTCTATTGCTGCACTCTTTCTAGATAGGTTTAATAAACTATTTTTGAATTGTGCTACTTGAAAAAGAAGAATCTGTCTGTCTGCCCACCAATAAGGAAAACACACCACAATTTGGCGAGAAGGAAGTATGGAAGATGAGACTAGTTGCCTCACCGCACATTAAATGCTACTCTGCTCACAATGGATCCCTACGCTATACTTTTCCTTTGTATTACGAAGACAACTTCGGAAAGCATGACAACATAATAAAGCTAGGGAAAGACAACCCCATTATTACTGCTGTAGAAAATAAAACACAGATTAATGTCACTAACGCACAAGTCAGAAAAGATAATAATGATGCGTACAAATGAATCTTCTCATCAGGAGCAAGGAACATAAGCACCACCTAAAACTGAATAATAATTACATACAAATCAAAAATGACATCGCCATCTGCTAAGCGCACATTATTCTCTCAGATTACCAAAGGGTTTGTTTTCCATTTTTCCCTAAAACTTGCTAAGTCTTCCTTTTCTATTCATGTGACATAAATTATAAAGTAGTACAGCAGGCGCTTACATTCCCTAACAAGACAAATGCTGGCTCTGATGGGTAGCTTGCTACTTAGAGCTTTAACTACTCATTGTGCCAAGATGAAGGTGCAGATGTGCAATGGAGGCTGGTAACAGAAAATGGCTTTTCTGCGTCAAAATACAAAATATGGAAAACAGCTATAAGTTACAATATATGCCCAGTTTCCATTTTCTGAAGCATTTACTAACAAGGTGCCACACATTTTTCAAGTCTTTCTATTAAGGTTTGCCTTTATGGACATTCTAACCACTGCTGCTGCATTGAAATTCAAACGCAGGCCAGTCACATTCAACAACCACACGTGAGTCATAATACCCTCCCGACCTCAGTCAAGAAGTGCTTGGCACACAAACTCCTGCTTTGGTTGTATTCTTCTGATTGCATTACATGTCACTTGTATAATCACTATTTCATTTGTCTTCTAAAGACAAAATATAAGATCACATACCACAATCTAGTAGAGTTCATATCTTGAAGACAGATTAATGAAGGCAAGTACCTGATAGGTTCTACAGTAAGCTATTTACCAAAGGAATATAATTAAAAATCATAAAGACACGACCTAACATAATGCAGAAAAATAAATTATCAAGAAATGTTAACTTTTTCTGACACTATACTTTATCCAGGAGTTCATCATCTGCATCCAATCTATCATCTAGAAGAGACAAGATTTTATTACTGAATGGACACAATAAAAAAGAGTTTATGTTAAGCAGTCAAGATACTAGAAAAAGACAGACCACTTTATGACCTGGACTAAAAATTGCTTTCTCCTCTACATCTTCGCTTAGAAATTGCTGCAATCATTTTTGTGGTCTATAGGTATGGAGGTACATTAATCCTTCTTCTTCACATTTTATTGCACATGACCTAAGAATTATTTCCCCTGTCACATAGAGATTACAACCTTCCTATCTATATTATGACACAATCACAATTTTGAAGTACATATATACTATTTAATAGAAAATGCTACGTTAAGCAAAAATAAATAATCAGCGCAAATAAAAATTAAATAATAATTAGGGTAGCAACTATGTACATGTAATTTATAGCAGCCAACTGAAAAATAAGTTTCGGTTGGATGTTAGTACTCCTTTTCTGCTAGTAACACACACAAGCACAAGATACCTTCATTTACTTCAGTCACAAGACAGCTGAATTTTATATTCTTCCAGACGGTACTTAGGATGTAATCATTCCCATTTTTGACAAACTCCACTGAAATCATGACAGCAGAAATTGGCACAACAGCAAAATGGAAGAAAAAAATAAAAAGTCAACCTATTTTCTGCTGAGCATTTATTTTCAGTTGAGTTTATAAAACCAAGATCAATTTGCTACTTACAATGATTAATAACTTCCTTGTCCTTGACAAGGTACTCTATAAATTGTTACAGGCACAATTGTACATAGCAATACTATTAAGGTGTCTACTTACTGTGTATTTGTTAATATTTTATTGTGGCAATCTCTCATTGTATACTTATGAGACATTTTTCTTACTTTTAAGTAAAATTTCCCATATTTTGCTTTGTTCCCATTGTCCTTTGTCCGGTCACTGGGCACCACTGAGACGAGCTTGTCTCCATCTTCTTTATTCCCCCCACATCAAGTATTTACACATATTGGTAAGATCCCCCTGAGCCTTCTCTTCTCCAGGCTGAACAGCCCCAGCTCTCTCAGCCTTTCCTCATAGAACAGCCACTCCAGTCCCCTAATCATTTTCATGGCCCTTCATTGGATGCTGTCCAGTATGTCCATGTCTCTCTCGTACCGGTGAGCCCAGGACTGGATCCAGCATTCCAAGTGCTTCTCACTAGTGCTCACTAGAGTAGAGGGGAAAGATCACCTCCCTCAAACTGCTGGCAACAACCTGCCTAATGCAGCCCAGGAGGTGTTGGCCTTCTCTGTGGCAAGGGCACATTGTTGGCTCATGTTCATTTTGACGTTTACCAGGACTCCCAGGTCCTTTTCTACCAAGTTGCTTTCCAGCCGGCCAGCTCCAGTGTGTACTGGTGCCTGTGACTATTCCTCACCATGTGCAGGACTTTGTTCTTCCCCTTGCTGAACTTCTTGAGATTCCTACTTGCCCATTTTCTCCAGGTAGTCGAGATCCCTCTGAATGGAGGACAACCATGTGGTGTACCCACCACTCCTCCCAGCTTTCTGTCATCAGCAAACTTGCTGAGCATGCACTCTGACCTGTCATTAAAGACATTATACAGTATTGGCCTCAGTATCAGTCCCTTGAGTATATCACTTATGGCTGACCTCCAGCTGGACTTGGTACTGATGATTACAACCCTCTAGGCCTCATGGTTCAGCCAGTTTTCAATCCACCTTGCAGGCCATTTATCCAGTCCGTACTTCAACAGTTTCTCTGTGAGGATGATCACCTCACTGTAGAAGGCTATCCAGGTTCGTGAGGCATGATTTCCCCTTCTTAGACCCATGCAGACTACTCCCAATCACCCTCTTGTCTATCAGATGCTTGAAAATGGTTTCCAGGATTATTTGTTCCATCAGCTTTCCAGGGAATGACGTGAGGTTGACCAGCCTGTAGTTCCCTGTATACTCCACCTTGCTCTTCTTGAAGACAGGAGTGACATTTGTTTTTTTTTTTTTTCCAGTCCTCATGAAGCTCCCCCAGTTGCCATGACCTTTCAAAGGCAATAGAGAGTGGCCTTGCAATGAGACTGGCCAGCTCCATCACCGTTCGTAGGTGCATGCAATCAGATCCCCATTGACTTGTGTGCATCCAATTCATTTAGATGTTTCCTAACTTGATTCTCCTCCACCAACAGTATGTCTTCCTTGCTCCAGACTTTCCCACTGGTCTCAGTGGCCTGGAATCCCTGAAGGTAAGTCTTGCCAGTAAAAATCCAGAGAAAGAATGCACCAAGTACCTCAGTATTATCTGCGTCCCCCGTTACCAGGGCCTTTACCCCATACAGCAAAGATCCCACATTTTCCCTCATCTTTTTGCTGCTGACTTAGCACTGGAAATCCTCCCTGTAGTCTTTCACCTATCTCACCAATCCAACTCCAGAGGGACTTTTGTTTTCCTAGCACCTTCCTGAATGCTCAGATAATATATGGGGTCACTTGTCCCTCCTGCCACCTCTTGTATACCTCCTTTTTATGTCTCAGTTCAGTCAGAAGCTCTTTGATCATCCATGCAGACCTCCTGTCACCTTTGCCTGGCTTTCTGCATGTCAGGAAGGACCACGCTTGAGCTTGAAGGAAGTGATCCTTGAAAATTTACCATACCTCTTCTCTCCAGTACCACATTCCAAAGAATTCTTCCAAGCAGGTCCCTGAAGAGGTTCACATCTGCATCCCTGAAGTCCGGGGCTGTGATTCTGTGTGTCGTTTCCTCCTCGCATGATCTTGAACTCCACCATATCATGGTCTCTGCAGCCCCTGACCTTCACATCCCTGAAAAGTTTTTTCTTGTTTGTAAGTAAGAGTTCCAAGAAAGCATCTGTCCTTGTCAGCTTATCAACCATCTGAGCTAGGAAGTTATCATCAGTGCACTCCAGAAACCTCCTGGATTGCTCGTGTACTGCCATGTTGCCCTTCCAGCAGATATCAAAGTGGTTAAAGTTCCCTGAGGACCAGGGCGTGCAAATGTGAGGCTTCTTCCAGCTGCTTGAAGAAGGTATCACCTACTTATTCTTGATCAGGCACTATGCAGCAGACACTCATAACATCACCCACGTTGGTCTGCACTCTAATCCTGACCCATAAGCTTTCAGCTGACCGGTCATCTCTCCGAAGGCAGAGCATCCCCGCTGCTTTCTCACATGAACAGCAACAGAAACTTGCCTTTCCAGCCTGTATCTATTGCAACTGCATAATCATTTCTCCAGTGATAAATTAATCTCAAATGCATTTCATCTGGAGTACTTAATAAATTAGCAATTTTAAAGTACTTTTGTGACACTGGTAGTAGATGCTTTAGTGTTAGTAGCTGAATCATAGCTGATACCTTTAATGGGCTGCAATAATGCTTGAGCACCAAGTAAGAAGTGGGTTAACCTAACAAAAGACAGATGTAGCTTGCCCTCCCTCTCAGAAAAAAAGCAAGGCAGGAAGTGCTAACTGGACATAACATTTTAGGGAATTGGCAAGTAACTCTAGCAACTGAGACAACAGGTGTTCCAATTATTTTTGTTTCTCCTTCTGTCAAAGTCAAAAGGGCAGATTTTAATTTGAATCAGAAATAAGACATACAGCCTATTCTGATGTTCCCAGTTTTCACCCCTCTCTGAGCAGCAACACATTAGAAGTGACATCCTATATACAAAATTACACTTTTAAATTCCTCCATCGGCCTCAGTTTACAATACTTAATATCCCTTCTCTTTTAAGTAACTTGTTTAGATCTAATGGGCAACACACTACACTGAGACACTGTCTAGGTATGGCTGGCCTAGAGGGAATAAGAAAAAAAAAAATCTGTTTTGCTCTACATTTCAAAAAGAACATTTTCGTTCTAGTGGGTATTTCCCTTTCTGATATTGGCTTTTCCAACTAAACTTATTTCTAAGCCACGTTCCTGACGCAGTGTTTGCGAAGAGTTAGTGAGCTACCACAGAGACACCTGGTGGAGTCCTGACAAGGGCCTCTCTCACTTTGCAGCTTCTGACTTGAATGTCCCAAAAGGACACAGAAGGCCAATGGCATCCTGGCCTGTATTAGAAGCAGTGTGACCAGCAGGAGCAGGGAGGTGATCATCCCCCTGTACTCAGCTTTGGTGAGGCCGCACCTCGAGTACTGTGTTCAGTTTTGGGCCCCTCACTACAAGAAAGACATCGACGCCCTGGAACGTGTCCAGAGAAGGGCAACGAAACTGGTGAGGGGTATGGAACACAAGTCTTATGGGGAGCGGCTGAGGGAGCTGGGATTGTTTAGTCTGGAGAAGAGGAGGCTCAGGGGAGATCTGATTGCACTCTACAACTTCCTGAAGGGAGGTTGTGATGAGGAGGGGGTCAGCCTCTTCTTCCACATAACTAATGATAGAACTCGAGGTAACGGCCGCAAGTTACGCACAGGGAAATTTAGACTAGATATCAGGAAAAACTTTTTCTCTCAGAGAGTGGTCAAGCACTGGAACGGCCTGACCAGGGAGGGGGTGGAGTCACCGATCCTTGTGGTTTTTAAGAGGCGCCTGGACAAGGTGCTACAAGATATGGTTTAGTAGCTTAGTGGGTAGTATTGGTGATAGGATGACGGTTAGACTAGATGATCTTGAAGGTCCTTTCCAACCTTGTGATTCTGTGATTCAGTCACGTATCCCATTTCTGTTGAAGGCTTTCAGACATTTGGACCCTTTCTCATAAAAGTATTCAAAACACTGACCATTCTCAACTATTAGGGAGCACAGAAAATAGCATAAATTGTTCATGCTTTTAGGACAGGCTCCGATACTGGAAACCTTGTGGGATTTCAGTGTAATTTGCCAATCGGCTGTAGAATGCATTTCTTCAGTATAACCCCCTCCTGCATCCAGTGACTAGGAGGATTATATACGCTGGACATCCGAGTAGAAGTCCACATTGTGCTCCATCTTTGCATGCAAGGTTTCGAATACATGAGCAAATTAATATTTTGACTAAAAAGAGTCCTGCTACAACTGGATAAAAACTCACATGCTTTCACACTTCCTACTCTCTCAGCCACAATAATTTTATGGTGTCTTTGACAGACAATCTTGAGTGTCATATCACAGGAACTATCTCCTGAAGTTTAAATATAATGTCACCTTTCTTTGTTGCTTGGATCTAGCTAAGACAATTCTACTGGGCATACCTTGAAATATTTTTCTTCACTGGATTCATTTAAAAGCTAAAATTCCACTGGGTTGTAACAGCTTTGTCTTGAAATTTAATGCACACAGACAGCAAACCTGCAGGAGTTTCTTTTGACAACAGCAGACATATTGCTTGCACCGCATTTTTTCGCCGCAAACAGGAAGATGATATGATAAGCACAGGCTCATATACAGCATCTTGGAACATATACTATACATCAGACTCCTGTTTGGGGATCATCTATTTCAAAGTCTCCCAATTTCAAGCACATATCAGTCCACCATTTGGCTAACGTAGGAGAAATCCAAGTGCTTTTCATTGCATGAAAACAGCTTGAGTCCTACCAGTATCTAGAGTATGAAGGTCATTTGAACACCCTAGATGATGGCTCTGTTTAGGAAGCTTGCCTATTCTGACAAACTGGGCAAATTTCAGCTGGGCAAAGGATCTAGTTCTGTTTCCAGGCCAACAAACCACACTAGGAGGTGCATACATGATAGGTTTTTTATTTGTTTTGTTTTGTTTGTTTTGTTTTGTTTTTCAAAAATATATCTGGGGAATCCTTTGATACTTGCATCTAGTTCACAACACCATTTGTTCTGATTCTCAGTGTCAACTCAAAATGTCAAAATTTCTTTTGAGTCCACAGCTATGTGAGTTTTTTCTCCCAGCATCTTGTCAAAGTGCTGGCTTGCAATTCTTCCAGAAAATAAAAGTTACAAAGATTTCAGCTGATAGTTTCCTCAATTTTTCCCCTTATAAGCAGCCTTACCATCTTCAATATTAGCAGAGCTGAGTGCACAGCTTGAGGACAGTTCCTCTGCCTGAAAGTAACTGTAGAGACCTCCTTTATGGGTGCTGCTGTAAAGACCAACCTCTATAGGAAATGACCACTACTCATTAGGGATTGACTGACTTTTTATTCTATAAGGATTGCTGGGACGGACTTTCTGCAATATCTAGCTATGCACCGTCTTTAAAGCAGGTGGTCATGGTCATTTAGCTGTTTTTCACAAGTTAGCAAATTAGGGAGAAAGTTTGTTACTGATGGGGAAAACACTGAGGAGTAGGTCAAGTCCAACAAAAGGTCACTGGAGGGGAAGAAGGATATTCAAGAGAAAATTCAGTTCTGCAGACCATGCAGTAATGGGCACTCTGGCAGCTGTGGTATCCAAAGACTACAATGAGGGGAAAAGCAAACAAAAACCATCAAGTAAGTCCCCTTGTAACTAAACAGGAATTTATCCGTGTCAGTCTCTACTTTCTGTAGTTATATTTGAAAAGTAAGTCACACAAGTTCAGTTTTGTAGGTTTACTGCACAGCTTGACTTGGTAAATACAAAACTTGACCCCATGGAGCCGGGGCTGCTCACATGTGCTGCGAGATGAAGCTCCTTCTAGACCACATGTGATTATTACGCTCTGGTGTAGCTTAAGCACCTCTGGCAACTCATCTCCCCAACTCAGTTCCTCTACCTGAAATTTGGGAAGCAGGGTGAAGGTGATTGAAAGGAAAAACGCTCAGAGGACATGAAATTAATCCCAGAGGACTTCCTGACAGAAGAGTCTTTCAAGGCACTCTGACATGTTCTCAGGGCAAAACCACCGTCACGCGTGGCAGTCAGGACTCGAGCGATGCCTTTCTGCTGCTTCACGCTTCAGTGCAAGGCAGCATCATGCTTCTCAGGGGCTGGGCATGCAGACATCCCTGCTCCAGCTCTCCCTTCTCCTCCTAACACGGAGAGGAGAGAGATGTTGTCGTTTTATGTATTAATGCTCTGTATATGTGTGTGTGTAGATAGTACCTAGACATATAAAATGTATATAATTATATACATAAGGAGGAAATGTAACAGGAAGAAAGGGTGAGATTTAAAGGGAAACCCCGAGTACAGCTACATGAATGAGAGCAAACAGCCCCAGGCTCTGGTCTGTCACTGAATGCATCTGCTGTAGTGGGTGGAAAGCAAAACCAAGCGGCAAAGCCCCACACGCGGCCGAGACCCTGCACCCGGCAGCCACGCACGGTGGGCTTTGGCTGGCTCGCATGTAACCTTCACCACAACACCAGCAGAATGAGGCTTCTTGTGCTGCACTTCCTCAAGTAGACATATCTGAACTCAACTATTTACAAATAAAATAGTTTAATAATTGAAATCCGCTTCAAGATCCCTTCCAAGACTTCTAATACTACAGACAATTTTTTGTCAACTTTTGAAAGTATTTGAATTCTCTCCTAACTTTACAGCAAAGATTGACAAAAACAATATCTTCAATATCTGAATAACTGTTTTACCCCTCTGAAAATCTTGTACAAACATGTGATGTTATCCCCAGATTTCGACAAAGCAAAATGAAAAGGATTTGAACATCTTTGCACTATGGGGAATTCTAGCTGAGTAAGACTTTTTTTTTTTTTTTAAAGAAAAAAACTATAATTTCCATTTTAGGCTTGCTAAACAGTCACATTGAAATATTTAATTGCCTTTTTTTTTCCTTTTAATGTAATTTCTTGCTACATCCAGAGTTGAGACATTTCTCAGCAAAAGAAGAAAAGTATTTCCCCCAGTCAGAAAACACTTTCAAAGCCTGAAGTGACAACACAGTTTCAGTGATACAACAATAGTGGTTTACAGCATTCTATTAATTCTTGCCCATTGACATTACAATCATCCTCCACATAGTTTATATTTTTATAAACCTCCCCAGAGTCTGCTTTTAATTAGATACGTTTACACAGCAAACTCTTGCCTATTAGATAACTTCATTTAAATTAGTGTTCAGGAAACCCTGAAAATTCTTGCTCCATCTAGCAAGATTTTCTCATTACCAACAAAAGTCTTGGTTTCTGCAAACCTCCTTACAGCATCCATCACCATAGTTCAACTTATGTAAGAGCTGAACTTGAAGATCACGGACAGTACGTGGAATGGAACTGTTACTTCATTGTACCTGAATACAAATACTTTAAAAAAAAAAAAATCTTATTTCTTACTATTTCTCGTGCCATAAAATAGTTCTTCACCATGGGAATACCATTAAAGTACTGCCATACATTCAAATAGCGTAATAATGCTGAATCTGTGACTTGCCAGAACTATAAACCCAACCAGCTGCTCCATCCTGGCCGTCCCTTTCTTCAGGGCCCTCTTGGGCAAAGCCTGGTCAGCTTGGCTGGGCGACAGCAGCCCAGTGTTGGTCCATGTCCACACACCAGCAGGTGCCGAGCCCACGTCTGATGGAAGAGCAGCTACTGGCTCCCTCAGAAGGGGGAAAGCTGGGAGCTTGCTGTTACAGGACAAAACGCACCTCTGTACTTGAACTGTGTCTAATAAAAAATACAAAGTAATCTGGAATTTGTATTAGACTTAATCACCAACTTTGTGAAGACCTGGAAAATCAATATGACGAACAAAACTCATGGGGAGATAGGGGACATGCAGCTGTACAACCAAAGGAATTCTTTCACTACTTTCGTATACTGACTAACTGGATCTTTGACTAACTATGAACTTTGCAGAAATAAATGCAGTAACTCTAACCAACCTCAAAGGCCTCATATTCAGACAATTTTTTCACTAAGTCTAATCAATGTTTACTTTGCAAAGATTTTTGTATGACTGCTTTTAGTAGCCACTTAAATATAAAAAATCTAACCTTCCATGTATTTAGTGCAATCTATTAGTATGTTCATGCAAAAAAAAAGTGTTTTTTTTTTTTTTAATTTTACATACTGACTTTCATGAGTTGGCTGTTTTACTGTGCTCATGTCTACATGTATTACTATTTTCTTCTTAACGAGTAAACACTACTTATGTAAGGTTATGTACAACCACTCACAGGCAGACATTGTTTCTAAAGCAGCATACAGCTGAGAGTTCAAAAGGTAGCTCAAGAAGCAATCACAGCCACTACAGATCCTACTACCTTACAATATGCCTTTTTTTAAAAAAAAACTTTAAACTTAAACAAACAAACAAACAAACAAAAGGCCATTGTCTTCTATGATAACATACTTCTGATAATTTTGGTCATTTAGAACTTCAGGTTGTCTTTTTTCCAGACTTCAAGCTGTGTGACTGCCACCTCTGACATGAGAAGCTATGGGAAATAACAAATGAATATGACATGGCAGCTTACCTTGAGCAACCTGAGTCCCCAAGGAAGCAATGCTCTCTCCTGATGGAGAGAGTTGTTAGCATTCTTTAGCCCGTTACAACACAGATCCTCTCATTGCAGTATCCCTGCTGCCCAGAGCATCTTCCCTTGAGCACCAGGATGAGCCAAAATGTTGTGTGAAGCCCACTACCAAATCTTATGTTCTGGTACCCTTTCTTGCCTATCTACCACATCATTATAAGCCAGCTTCCTTACACAAATATTCACTAATAATGCCTGCTTTATCATAATGCATCAAATATTTGCCTCTCTCAAAAACAGGATATTACAAAGAAGCTGGAACAAAGGCTCAATGATTTAATGTTGCTTTAGAAAGCACTGCAAGCCACTCTAGACAGCACACCGGCCTGCATGTAAGCGGATTTTCAGCAGCTGAGTGTTTTTTTTTTCCTTCCCAGAAGGCCGGAAGACTTTTCTTAAAATATCTCAAGTATGTGTGTGTGTGTACACCCACACATCAAGTTATTTGCTGCAGCATAGAACTACCACTAACAGGACATGACTATAGAGAGACCTCTGTTACTGCAAAAGACCTGCTTATTTTCCATGATTATAGTTATGGAAAGACATGCTATACGTTACAATTTCAGATTATTCTTTGTATCACATGTAGCTATTGGAAATTTCTTGCACTACTATGTCTGATGTACCAGTCGATCAATGCACACTTGTGCCGGTGTACAAACAAGCTGTTACATCATTTTTATGCCCTTACTCAGCAAATATGGCCCTGCAGTTCAGCACAAGGATAACTGGAACAACCTTGTGAATAGTTAAACATGCAATTAATACACAAGATGCCCCTTTAGCAGCCAGAAACCACCAAGCCAAATTCTATCAGCCAACCTCGCTATGCTAAAAGCAGCTCTTTGCAGCCAAGGCATCTTCCTTGCAACATCTGCTACTCCATTAGAGCGGCACAGTGAAGCAATGGGGGAGAGACAGCGGGGTTGAAGATCTGGCCCTATATACCTGGGTTCAGCTCTGACAAGAAAAAAGGAATCTCCAATCAAGATCTGGGTAGGGGTTAACCTGTTTTAAGCGCTCCTTGAAGTCCAAGCTTAAGAATTTGCAGCAAGAATGTTCAAGAGGGTATCTTAACTTGCAGTGCACCAGCATTACTATTAGGTTACAGATCTCCCTGTGTTATCATTAGGAGCTTGGAAATTCATGTTGAGAGAGGTATTATAGCAACACAAGGACACATTCACTGACATTTAATATAGTCACTTTGATTAATTATTAAATCTCTGAAACATACTTGGTGCTTGAAATGCTTTTCAAAGGGTCCAGTGTTCCCATTAGCAAATTAACTTTAGTCTCGACAGTTGGCACTAGTTGCTTGGAAACAATTATGTTATTTAAGATACACTTCACTTAATCTACCTGCCCCAAACTGGTTTCCCTAAAACTTACAAAGTCATTCCCTGTTCAACAGATTTACATATTTCTAGTATTCCCTACGTAGTCCGACATTAAAATTTCAAAAACAGCATCTTAGTTTCGTGCAATCACTGAATTTACACTTACTTTCATCTGGTATGCCCAGACATTTTTGTAGTTAAAATAAGAACCATGCAGACTGCTCAAAAAGACAATTCTGCTATATATATATATATAAATATAAAACCACAGACAAAATTTCTGCTCAGGCACAAACACACGCAGATGAGTATAAACTATTCAGGCTACTCAATCAGTCAGTACAGTTTAGTAACAGGAAAGGTACTGAATCACACTGAATATATCCAAGGTAAAAATATAATAATTGCAAAGGGTTTTTTTGTTCGTTTCCTTTAATTCAGTAGGTGCCTCTTCCAAAAAAAAAAAAAAAAGCGATTTTATAGAAATAACCAACATCTAGCCAGTATTAATTAGACAAGAAAAGACTCACAGCTATGAGCATTTTATGGCTATAAACAAAGAGTAAATGTATTTTGTGAACATTCAGAATTAACCACTTTAGTTCTTCTCCCCTCACCATTTTCAGCAAGGGGAAACTTTCAGTTCAACTTTACTTTTCCTACATTTTTAAATGAATTCTTCCCTAACTCTGGAGAAAACACCAGTTAGGTAACTGTGGGATCTGACTTGACCCACGAAGACTAAAAGTGGGAGCTGTTGCATCATCAGTGCCCACCCTCTAAAAGGGCTTTTGGGGAAGGAGACCAGAACCTGGACCAGGCCATGGCAGAGAACACAGCCACGCCGTGGGCCATGGCCTGCCCATGGCTGAGCTGGTGGCCAGGACACAACCTCTTGCTCTCGCTCTGGGAGCAGCACCAGGACATCACCAGCCCCTGCAGCCACTAGAGCTGCCACAGCCGAGGCATAACCCAAGCACACTGGCCCCATTCATCCCCAGCACGCCAAGCCCACCTTCAGAAACTAGCCATACAATGGCAGATTTTCAGCAACAGTCATGAGCCAAACCTGTAGCAGGGTAAGAGCTGGTGGATCTTGAGCTTCAAGCAATAAAAACTAGAAAAAAACAGGTCTAAATCTTAGCCCAGCATAGACCCTGAATGAACCAAGGTGTGATGTGGCTGAAGTATCAAAATGAAGCTCTGTCCTTCTGCTGGGCACTGCTTATGTCTGCTATAGCAGCGCTCAAAAACCTATTGCTTGATTTCATACCATTCAACCACCTCCCCTAAGTACATATGTAGGCCAGTTAGCTTAATTTTCATAACAACAAATCTCATTCCCTCATATTTTTCCACGTCTTGGTTTCCAGTTAAATAAACCGCGGAAGTAAAATCAAGTCTTTGTCATTCTCTAGAACAGTGGTTTAGTAAAAACAAGGTTACCATCAAAAAAAAAAAGCTGAGTATTTTTAGACAGTTTTAAGTCTTAGAATACTTGAAAAACAAACTGCAGAGAGACTGGCGTGTTTCAATAATTTCATAATTACACATATTTGAATGGCTTTTAGAGTTAAAGGTTCTCCAAAAGTCACAAACCTTTTCCCCAGAGCAGACTGACGATCTTGAGATTGAGACACTCTGTTCCGTACCGAAAACAATACACAGAGGGGAAAAGCCTGTTTGAACCCATCTGCATGGATGTTCTGCACCTTAATCTACATCCCAGTTTCCTCCGGACTGAAATGAGAAAGGAAAGAGTCATTCCTTCCCTGCAGCAAAGAGACTTTCTAAAGAGGTGTCCTCACTAGGAATAAAGTATTCTTACTCTGTATTAATTAATGCTTCATAAAATCTAATGTAGACAAAACTCTTCTCAGCCTTCAAATCCATCAGCAGGTCAAGATAAACTAAAGCACACAGAAACCACAAAATACTCGGTCTTCACTGGGACTGTATTTGATGTACCTAATGAGAACGTGGACCGAGGCCAGACACGGTGCTAAGGTACATCCAGGAGAGCAGTACTTACGTCTGCTAATGAGCAGAGATGGGCACGGAGTAAGCATCCCTGAAAAGCCTCCTCCAAAACCCAGTGGAAACCCCCTGGATTTAGTGCTGGGATGGCCCTGGCAGAGCTGAGGGCAGAAGTTAAGGGAGACCTTGGCCCTGGTCAGTGTGGGCCACGTTGTCCCATCCCTGGCACCTGCTCACACAGTCCCTTTGCTCCCAGTTTCTACTATAAACATAAATATGTAGGCTGTCAAGGAAGTAAAAAAAAAAAAAAAAAAAAAGTAGCTAACTAAATAAAAAGGTTTTAAAAAAATTTTAAAAATGAAGTAAAAAACAAAACAAAACAAAACTTTCTTCTGCACTTCAATCATTCTTCAGGGAACGACAGGATAAGATTTGCTTCACTCTTTATCAGCTATTAGTAAATATCAGTAAAAGAAATTACTGGCGTCCCCACATGCCAAGTGCTGTCCATCAGATCACTGGAGGCACAGAAGTATTTACCTGAGGACAAGCAGGCAGCCTGCTGGAGATGTCTCTCCTGCAAGGAGACATCGCCAACACATGCAGTATGGTTTTCGTGCTGATTAAACATTTATTTTCCTGTTCTGTATGGCAAAAATAGACAGCTGGGGAAATAATTTACAGACACAAACTCAAAGATGTTTGAAGTGGTTGTAACCCTTGAGGATACACCAGCTTTGCCTGTTAGAGAAGTTGCTAGTTTTTTCCCAACAATTCAAATCGGCTCGCTGCCTGGAAACACAGCTTATCTATACCTGAAGAGCAGCATAAAGGGATTTTGTATATTCAGTTCTTGAAGTAAGTTTCTGTTCAAAAGTAAAGATTCCTGAATCATATATTTATACACACATATTTGAGTCTAAATTTCAACATCAAGCGTTTGTGGTTTTTTTTTCCCTAATAATTGCTCTCACTATACAAACTTGGAGGAAGGCAAGCTACAACCTACCTCCCAAGTACCACTGTTACCTTTCCCCAGTAAGAGCCGTTGCTCAGGTTTGAAAATAACTACAGCCTGACTGCAGAGACAGAGACCAATGCTTTGTATCTTGTTCTCTGCATTGTGACCCCAAGCTCCAGAATTAAATGACTTATTCCAGTGACAGCACCTCAGAAGTCCACTTCGTTGCACAGTCTTTTAGTCTTTTCACACGTACGAAGAAAAAACACTGAGCTGGTCTAGCAGAGATCAATATCAAAATAAAAATACAGCTTCTTTCGCCATTTTCAATCTTTTACACTCTATCAAAAACTTCAAGCTGTCACGTACCCACGCGTGCATTTTCTACGTCCATGCAAAGATAGACTTATCTCCTGTCCAAAACCCAGACTTTGTAATCCCTACTGGCCTCCAATAGCAAAGGAAGCACGTGTTCACTTTCTTGGATTCTCTAATAATAATTGGATGCCATATAGTACAAAGCAGCAGTCAGGTCTTCTGTAAAGCTCTACCTGAAACCATTTACCTGCAAGTGAATAAAATAAACAATATACTTGACAGGCAATTTAATCCATTTAATGTTTACTACAATATATCTATCTACTTCTCCTTTTGGTTCAGTGGAGCAACATTTTGGGGTTGGTGATAAATAAGCCTTAATTTTTTCTCCCCCCACCCAATACTACACTTTATGCCATTGTTGCTATTATTACAGGTTAAAATTTTAGATTTTAAGAGAAGGCTCATGTAAAAAGATATTGGCAAGAATAATTGCCTTTTTCAAAGAAAAGAAATCACAGTAAACTGTTTTAATCAATGATTATTGAATTCTGTGCTCCAGGCTAGTGGTTCCTGTCAACAGAGGTCCTTCAGACCCAGGTCTTCCACTTCAGCTTTAATGAACAAGGCTGAAATCATGCATTGAAATGAAATAACGCAGAACTAATCAACTGGCTTTGTTTTTGAAGCCTGAATAACTTTACCTGTGAAACAAAATGGAAGAAAAAAACGCATGTGCTTACAAATTATCTTAGAGGAAACGATCCAAGGTTGTTGATCTTGCAGTCAAAACATCCTCTTATCTTTGTCAGAAAGTGGAACGGAGTACAGAAACACAACACGAATAACAAACATCTGGAAGAAACTGCAAACCTCTCAGAATCACTTTTATTTCAACCATACGCATCATTTTCATTAGGGTTCACTGCTACAGACCCTTATAAACATAACTAACCTCCATCAGCAGGACTACTCATGCAAACGGAATTACTCACACGTACTGTGCTTACAGGACCAAGTCTTTAACTGGCCTACAGCAAGGCACAGCCAAGACAATATAAAGCCTTGCAAAAAACACTGCCAACTCCACAAATCTTCATGATAAAATAAACACCAACAGCCAGAAAAGTGCAATCACTGCAGATGTATTTTTGAGAGAACTTTGTTTTCCACACAACAGTTATAAATAAATAAACAAATAAATCTCCCCACGCATTTTAAGACACATGGAAAAACACATTAAAATCCAAGACCACAATCACTGAATAAAACAGTTGAATTTGCTTATGCAAAGGCTATTTGAATTTCACTTCCTGGGCTTCTTCCCAGAACAGCTTCCTATTTACATTTTTTTTCACTTAGACTTAAGTTAAGGCATCCCCAGCTGCCTCGGGTCAAGCCTAAAGGCAGGCCATATACATTGCAAACTCGAGACTTTCTGTCACTTCAGCAGCCTTCACTGCTTTCTGTCGCATACTCTTTCTGTTTTGCTGAGCAGAACACATTGCAGTTAAATAAGTAAAAAGAGCAGCAAGCAGCAACAACACTAGTAACTTGTGGTTTTTAGAAGAAAAAGACATATTGTAGGCCATGAACAGGAGTTTTCCATTTTGTATTAATACAGGGGACACATAAATCTCTGTATCCATCATTTCTATTCAGAATTTGAAAAAGCACATCCTTTGCTCAACTGAGTGTTAAAGTGATCACAGAGAGGATGTGTTACCTTCCTCCCCTTTGTGATATGACTGCTGAATTAGTTTATGACAGAAATGTAGGAAAAATTCTTTCTTAAATTGCAAATCCACGGTGTACTCTAACTGCAGTTGCACTTCAAGTACTTTAAAGGACTTTAGAGTACATAAAGAGAAAGGGCTCCCGGCTTGTGATTCAGAAAATTCATGAAATTTCTACTTCAGAAAAACAAACATGCCAAAAAAACCTTTTTTTAAACATACCACAGTACACAGTGATCTAGGTGTGGCTGAATTTAATACCAAAATATGTGTTCTCTCATTTTGATATTACCAGCTAACTTCACCCCCCACACTGCGGTCCTTGTTGCTACATTAGTCTGGACTTTAAAAATAGACTAATTTTCCAATTTTCCAAATGCCACAAGCTAAATCTAGTGGCCTGACAGACAAACATGCTAGTGGTGTTCTGTGAAGTACTGATCTTTTCCAATCACTGCTACAGTAATCAGAAGAACAACTCAGGACAATTCACTTAATTATGGCACATTTTTAAGTATTGCTGGTTTCTTAGATTCTTTTTCAATTTAGCTGTTCATTTAAAAAATATAAATTGCTACCAACAAAATATGAACATATTTATAGGTACAAATTTAACTGCTTATAGATTGGTGATCATGAGTTTACTAATCACTTTCTGTAGGTTACTTAAAATCAGGTCCAATTTTTCGTATTAGTTTTTACGTCTCCATTTCAGTTAGCGGTAGTTTCCATATATCTAAGGCCATAAAGCTGCTGCTACTTATCATCCATTAATTAATCATACAAGACATACTTCATTTTATCACAAAATGAGACACCACTAATCAAAACTACATTTTCCTTACCTGCAAATCCACTGACAATTTACCAGGGCATAAAATACCAACATATTGAAGCTTTGTAATAACTGATTCCAAGTAATTACTTTCACAGATTTTAAGATATCACTTTAACAATGAAATATTTTGAGAAAGATACAGCGTTTGAACATTTCCCATAAAGTAAATTTGTTATTTTCACACAATGGAACAGTGAGCTACCTCTGCCTTCTTTTCTACTTACATTGATGTAAACCTCTGAACAATTATGCAAACAGCACTACATCTTCTCTTAAGACTCTTAAACCAATTTTCTTAGAATTTTTTAAGAAAATTCTGTCATTATCTGTTATGAAGAAAACAACCTGCTGTGAAAGGGCTCATGGCCATAGGGGTCCAATTACCTGTAAGAAACAATGGACCACCAACTCTGGGCTGCAACTAGAACGACAATGCACAGTTTCGCTAAGTCTCTGCAAACAAGGTGTGTGATGTGGAATCTGTCCTGCAAAATCCATAGCCATTCAGATTCCTTATAATAGCTCAAGTTTCGAGAAGTGGGGGGAGAGGAAGAAGCTAGAAAGGGGCATTGTTTTCTATCCACTCTAGAGCCATGCAAACACTGAATTGCAACACCGGAATCAAGTAGCCAGTTACAGAGTGGTAACATTCAGTACTTTCTAAATCCCTTGTGCTACTCTCAGGAGTAGTGATATTTTAAAGGGATGGCTGTACTATTGTGAGTATAGGAACCTCCCGCTCTCTGCTCTCCTCCATCGCTTGTAGTGCAGCGCTGGTTACTCTCTGCCTGAACAAGCCACCAAAGATGTACACAACAACTGGGATAGCAGAGGAGTACTATCAAAAAAACACACATTTAAATATATCTATATTTTTGTAGCGATGTTTAGAGTATACCAGGAAAAACCTAAGCAAATCATTAATGCTGCACGAAGCCGGAGAAGACTTCTCTGTTTTTAACAGGCAGGATATGGCAAAAAGTGATGGTAACTGATGGAAAAGTGCTGGGAGCTCCTGAGCAACTTCTCTGGAAATCTGGGAAGTTCAGGTGAAACATGGGTCAAGTTACAGAGGGAGCACTTCAGAGACAACCAAACTGTCACTGAATTCACAGGGACTTCAGAGAGACCAGCGGTTCTGAAGTCTTGCTGCACTCCCCTTGATTTAATTATCCACAGGCAGCTATAACCACTCGCTTGCGCAGCTTTTGGCATTTCAGAAGCCACCCCCCTTCTCCTTTTAGCAATGAAATGAAATGCAACATTTTAATGACATGCCACGTGAAATTCCACTGCTACCCAATGGAAAAATCCATGCTCTTGCTTCCTGAATTGTAAATGCCACTGGATGTATTTAGATTTACTGACAACTGACCTGCGCACTGCTTCTGCTGGAAGCACTCTGCCAGAGATCCAGGCTGCGTCTGAACTTTCTTTCACAGACATCTTCTCATTTCCCCTAAGATAGGCTGCCAGATGTGACATTCCTATCAGACAGTGTGGCATGCATCCCTTTTGATTTCTGAGCATACAGTGCTATACAGCTGGCACTGCAGTCCACAGCTCACGCCATGACTCATCTGTGAAAGGGCGCGGCCGACTACACAATTTCTACTGAGCTTCTACAAATGGACTACAGGTCAGGTCATCAGGGCTTTAAATTACCTCCTACTCTAACCCACAGAAAAAAAAAGAAAAAAAAACTTATATCACACTGTATTTAAAATATGTATTTGTGCATGCCCCACAGAAAGGGATCTGGGGGTTTTGGTAGATAGCAAGTTGAATATGAGCCAGCAGTGTGCCCTGGCAGCCAGGAGGGCCGGCCGTATCCTGGGGTGCATCAGGCACGGCACTGCTGGCCGGGCGAGGGAAGGGACCGTCCCGCTCTGCTCTGCCTGGTGCGGCCTCACCTCGAGTGCTGTGTGAAGTTTTGGGTACCACAGGATAAGAAGGAAATGAAACTATTGGAGAGTGTCCAGAGAAGGGCTACAAAGATGGTGAAGGGTCTAGTGGGGAAGACGTATGAGGAGCAGCTGAGGTCACTTGGGTTGTTCAGCCCAGAGAAGACGAGACTGAGGGGAAGCCTCATGGCGGCCTGCAGCTTCCTCACAAGGGGAGCGGAGGGGCAGGCGTCGATCCCTTCTCCCTGGTGACAGCGACAGGACCTGAGGGAATGGAGTCAAGCTGTGACAGGGGAGGTTCAGGTTGGATATCAGGAAAAGGTTCTTCAACGAGAGGGTGGTCGCACACTGGAACAGGCTCCCCAGGGACGGAGTCACAGCACCGAGCCTGTTGGAGTTTAAGCAGCGTTTGGACAACGCTCTCAGACATATGGTCTGAATTTTTGGGTAGACCTGTGTGGAGCCAGGAGTTGGACTCGATGATCCTTGTGGGTCCCTTCCAACTTGGAATATTCTATGATTCTATGACTCTATGATTGTTTACTGCATTTATTTGTAATACATTGTGAATCTTTTTTTGTTTAATATCGTTGCTACCAGTTGACAGAACAAGAAGGTGTGATGTTGAGTGAGGAGTTTCCCCCCTCTGGGAGAGGGACAGCGCTATCAAAATGGCATGGATCCGAACAACCACAGAGCTTGTTAAATGCACCCAAAGGGAGCATTTGGGAACAAACTTGAAAACACATGTTACTGAGTTAACGCTTCACGCAGCATTTGTCTACTTTTGGTTTCACTTTCTTTTTTGTGGTTTCATTCAAACCATAGTATTTTTTCCCAGAGCTGTCTTTAATCTCTCCTCTTCTCCTTTCTGCCTTTACTGTCCTTCTTTCTTCTCCTTTTCACAAAATCACAGAAAAAATGGGTTTGGAAGGACTCTCTGGAAGTCCTCTGGCCCAAAATCCCTGCTCGGAGGGTGGCCAGCTTTGAAGCTGGATCTAACTTCACAGGTAGACCAGTTTGCTTGCAGCCTTATCCACTTAAGTTTTGAATATCTCCAAAGAGATTCCTCACTGTCTCATAAATATCTTCCTTCCCATCTTCTTTGTCCTCAACTCCACAATCACACATGTACACACAGGTCTTACATGCAGCAGGGTTACACCTACGAGTCTAATTTTGAGCCCTGGAAAACAGTCTCTGATGCCCTATCTCCAGCGCCAGCTTTATGCAGAGGAGCTTGTGTCCCTGTGCCTTACGAGGAGGCTGCAGATTTTATATCGGGATTAGCAAGTGCAGAATAGACAAAACAAACCTGAAGGGCTCGTTACTTGCCCTCCCTCTACGGGGGCTGGAGGAGTGGAGCAACCAGGTCCTCCACACCCTGCAGAGTTCTGCAAGGTGGAGGGATCTCCCACCTCCTCTCGCACCCGTCTTCTCCCCTTCAGCTCGGTTCTTCCCTTGGTTGCCTTTCTAGGGACATCTCTCCTCGACTGCCTCTCATCATCTGTTCAGAGCGCCCAGGGACAGCAGATAAATAAACCTGATTCCTCCCTTCTCTGTCCCACAGCTGCCTGTGGTGCAGAGGGACCACACTACACACAGCATCAAAGTGCTACACGTGCAGTCAGATTCTGTGGCCACTCACCAAAATGTACTGTCGTCATCATAACACCAAGGAGACTTTGGTTCATTTACAGCAAGTGTTACGCCCATAACCTGCTGCTGCAAAATTTCCACTCGATGCAAAAAAAACCAAGAAACTGCTGCTCCATTTCCTCTACTACTTGTGTACACACACAAAACATTAAAAAAGCAAACAAAATCCAAGCTCCAAATCTTAGTTTGTCCCCCTTTTGCCTTACAATATAACCATTAATTGCCTGATCTCCTACTCTTTCACAAGACCTTGTCTCATTTAACGTCCAAAATAAATGACTTTCTTTACCTGAAAAATTATTCAAGACCTTGTTTTTCCCTCATTGCTTGAACTGTAATTCCACACCTTAGTTCCCACACATTATTCAAGCCCTTCTCTCAGGACAGACAATAATTTCTTCCTGAGCTCTTCTATGGTGCTCATCACTAGAGCATCTGAGGGCTTAGCAAACACTAAT
This sequence comes from Chauna torquata, assembly GCA_013399475.1. Lineage (NCBI taxonomy): Eukaryota > Metazoa > Chordata > Aves > Anseriformes > Anhimidae > Chauna > Chauna torquata. The sequence continues at coordinate 478,164 of VXAL01006430.1, forward strand.
TTACTTTCACGGCATACTGGTGAAGGAGAGGTGCCATTAACCTCATTTCACAGGTGGAGAACTAGAGCACAGGGAGATTATCATCAAAGGTATGCAATAATTTAAAGGTTCCAGCCTGAGATGCCTTATGGCTGAAATTTCAGAGTAGTTAGGCTTATATAATTTTTATGTAATATAAACCATGCTTTCCTTGGCCTGCTACAGCCACTTGTGCCCGACATCAGCAAATTCAAGGTCTTACGTCAGGCACAAAGTAAAGGAAGGATGGACAGGCACAGCACTGCACCAGGGCTCTGCACTGCCTCGGCCATACGCCGAGTCCATCACAAGTACGGTGAAAAAAATGAGCAGGTAGTCCTTAATTAAGGACTCATTAAAGTGAGGCCAAATTAAGGTTCAGTAGGCAACCTTAGTTCTGGTGCCTTTTAAATTCTGAATACATGTCCTCAAAACTGCAATAGTCTTTCATGTTGATTTGTGTATAATGGTTTTGAGAGGTAAACTAGAAAACCCTCTGAGAAAATTTGGTAGTGTTCAGATGCACGGGTCATCACAAGAAGAGCACTTCCTAAATCAAGGATGCTGAGGGAAGGAGCTCGGGGGCAGAGTGGGCATGGACTCCTGCACCCAGCCACAGCATCACTCCTTCTGTGTCTGCACCTCTGAACCTCTCCCAGGCCCGCTCTTTTCTGCTGAAATAATTAAATAAAGTTGGTTAATAATCTCTGCACATATGACGATGCTTACAAAATTTGCCTTATACAAATACTTCTATGGTAAACAGGTGTTTATATACACGCTGATGATTAATTATAGCTGCTGGGGTGCCCTACTGAAAAACCACAGCAATAATTCAATAAATGTTTATAAGCTCATCAGCAAGGAGCTTATATTGTTGTTTCCTAGTTACATTAATTGTTTTAAGTTTTCCATTGAAACTCATGGCCAATATTAAAACAGACACCTTAGTAGTTGCTTTTACTTCTCTCTTTAATCTTAGTTCATAAAGCCTGATGTTTCATTCACTTCACAGTAACCAAGGGGAGATAAAATCTTATCACTAGATGTTCATGATGCAAATTGATGAATCTATGATTAAACACATGAACTTACACATCTTTTCAGGAAGTGGGAAGCTAAATGTCTGTCCAAGTCTCTCTAAATTTCATTGTTTGAACCCAAATATCAGATATTCCAAACATACTAAAATATAAAGGGTGCTCAATTCTCTAAAATCCTGGAGGTACAGTCTCGTAGGAGCCACCACTACAAGAGAAGGAAGATTCATAAAGAATATATTTCTTGAGCAGGGACAATCAAGATCTTCAACAAATTAGTAAAGAATAGGACCAGAAAGTAAAAGAAAGAAAAGTAGCACAGAAATCCTATGCTCGTAGCTGCTAGCAGGGAGAGGCATTTATACTTCCTGCAAAGAATTATATAACTCATGTCTCATGATTTCAGTGACTTGAAGTAAATAAACTAGTTTCGCTCAAGTAACTCTAAAGCAATGCCTTCCCATCCATGCTCTGTGCTGCCCCAGGAGTCTAAGAGTCACTTGTAGGAGAGCCACAAAGGGTAATTTAAAAAAAAGTAATCCTATTGCTAACAAACTTAAACCGGCTGTTGCACCATTGCTTTACAAAAAAATGTAAAATTTGTATGGCCTGTTTCATGGATAATGAAAACATTTCACCAAAGCCAGCCCTTCTGCACAAACCTGCCTGTCTGGAGCAAACGCATTGCTCTGGTGCTGCAGGGAAGCAGAGGCGTGGGTACCTCCCTGGCAGACCCTGCAACTGGGGCCTGCGCTGGTGCACAAGTGAAGAAAACAATTTAATTATATTTGAATTTATATAAACAATATAATGCAGCTAAAGCTACTATTCAAACAGCTTAAGCATCTACAAACATGAGCCCCATCCCAAGAGCCACAAACTCTTTTAATTAATATCAAACAGGAAAGGAGTAAAATAAGATTTTAATTTATCCATACTTCTTAAGGGCTTGGAAGACCTAAATAATTTCATGGGATGCTCCAGAGCTGCTAACATTTTCCTTTTTATAACCCATTCCTATTAGTTCCCTAACTATAAAGAGAGAATAATATGTAATTCTTCTCCACTTCGTATCTTTTTCCACTAAGGATACATTCGCTAATGACCATGTCAAATGAGATGGTAAATAGAAGTGGTGACCTCCAAAACACACACACAGTTCATCAGAAGTGACCCTTTGCGAGAGGTTGGTTGTCATGAAATACAAAACCGTGCTTGATGCAACGGCCACCTGTTTAAGAACACAGTCTAACATACATGAAGACGAAAAAGCAACAGAAACAGCAGGAGGGTACAACACCTTTATCCAAAGACTGCCTGAATTTTATCCAATGAAAAATTTTACAATTGGCACCCGCACAGAGGAAGCTTCAGCTTGCAAGTGGATGCAGAGAGACAATAATTTAATAACTTGCTACCAATTTTGTTTCGTTCACAGATCTCTGAATGGGACAGTTGATACTGTCTGTCCTAGCAGTAAAGCTCAAATACAGTTGTCTCATTTATCACCGTGCCTGGCTTGCAAACTGACAACTGGACCGTAGGAAAAGTGTCTCTGGATACAGGCACCTCTTCCCATCCCATCTAAACTGACGGTGCTGGGACTACTCAGACCTCAGGAAGAAAGTGACTTATGGAAAATAGACAGTAATATTGACGAACTGTGATCCATTCATGCAAATCTCCAGGGTTCAACAATCACAAAACAGTCATTAAGTACAAGGGAATAATAAGCTGTACTACATTTTAGTCATTTTAGTTATTTAAAAAAATATTATTTTCACTGTGGTTTCAAGGCCAGCCAAATTCTCTGCTCAGGTTATCAAGCCTTGTTTCTTGTAGCCTGCAACAAATTTATTACCTTGAGTTTCAACAAAAGCTGAGATTTTACTGTACTGACACAACAAGATCTGGGACGGAAGGAGCAGCAGCCTGCACGCACACGCAAGTACCACGAGACGTCCAATTGCACAGCAGACTAGCAACACACGATTTGTGAAATGAAAAGCAGTCATCATCCTGCATTCCTCACCCTTCAGATCAATTACCATCTATGCAACCTTAGCTAGAGATATTCAGTGCCCTTGTCACCACACTACTCATAAAACCATCAGCTCTTTTACAACCCCTATCAAATCTATGAGACTGGAGCAAACAAGACCTATTTGTGCCAATTTACAAAATGGAGAAAATCTTGACAAGTAAGAGTGATGCTGCTACTGCCCACAGCATCAAGAAGCCATAGGCGTATCACTTCCCTTAGTGTTTTGTCTTAGCACTATTTCAGTATCAGGTCTCTTCTATCACTATTTAGCACAGTTTTATAGCAACTCAGATTATGAAATCCAAAGCCATTTGTTAGGAAGATTTCAGCAGCTGTGGGAGTTTCTACACCACAGCACTGAGTCATGTTGGAGAATAATGCACAATCTGAGCAAGTGGAGTAATCTGCTGGCATAATCACAAACAGTGTATCATATATTCAATATCCATTTTAACTACTTGTTCCCGATGTCAGTCAACAATGAGTTCATCTTCAATTTTGAGTTGTTTTAAATTTTCTGTTTTTCCTTTTTGCTTCACTTGCTAGGCTAGGAGTTGGGGGACATGAAGGAAGTCAAATACCTTACCTTCACTGTCCAGTGGAGACACAGAGACAGAGATGGGACAATTAATAGAAAGTGGAAAAATTATCACATGTATTTTGGAGGCAAATTTGAAGAGGTTAATGTCCTGAAAGTGAGGAACCTGATGATTCTTACAAAAGAATTGTGGAAGAATTAATACAAGGCATCACAGCTCTAACAATAAATTTTAAAAGATTTTTCAAAAATCTATCACATCAGATACAGTCTCAAATAAATAGATAAAAGTAAACTGAGCATTTACTGATAAGAAAGAGAAAATCTGACCTGAGGAAACAGCTGGATTAGTCTAACCTTGGTATACTTCAAAACACACTTTGAAGAAAAATAAAATTAAAACCATTAATTGAAAGAAAAAGGGTGAGAGAGCAAATACTACATGACCGAAGATACCCTATGGCAGACTACTTCATCTAATATATCAGTGCTCTTGTCAAACAAGATATATGAGACCTGGACAAAGGATAGAAGAAAACTATTTGTGTAACTCTGTGAGTGACTACGTGAAACATTTTAAGGGACAGAGCTTAAAAAAAAAAAAAGGAACTTTTGGGTTAGTTTACTAGTAGAATTCCTTACACACTGTTTTTTGGGATCATCCTTTAGTATTTTCATGGCACCAAGACAGAAAATAAAACCTTTCTGCCAGTGGAATATGCTGCTGACATGATGCTTGGAGGAGAAACAGATGAAAACCGAGTATCTTTCAGGAAGAAACAGATGACAGAAACGAGAAGCAACATAAACGAGACAAAATTTCACAGCACATGTTCAAAGCAACGCACCCTGGAACTGCCTGGGCAGATTGCGACAACCAGATTTTGTATCGTCTGCAAGGCTCCAAAATCCATTTCCATTCCACTGGAACAAAACCAAAACCTTTCAAATGTTTTGCAAAATAAAGACTTATCACTGCAATCAGACTGGAGTGGGGGACGGAGGGTGTTGTGTTTGTTTTGGTCAGAGGTGAGCAGGCTGGCTCCAGAAACACCTTCCTGCTCAGGACCAGGCTGCAACGCAAAGGTCCTGGCAAAGCATCCTGACTTAGGGAAAGGACATATGCCATTTTTTGGAAACGGTCCAGGCAGCTCTGCCACACGACAAGCCTGCCGCTTGCTATCAGTCTTGGTAATAGTATAGCAAGGGCCTTGCTCACGCAAAGCCTCATTGAAAGGCACAGGTTGAACGGTAGTGCCATTACGCTGCACACGATAAATACAACACTTTTTAAAGCACTTTATGCAATAAGCACCAACTTGTCTAAGTAGCTTGGGCAGCAGTTTCATCGCCCATTATGTTCACTGTGCAAAGTCTCAGGGAAATGAGTGTGACGCCTGCACTACTAATGTCAACATGTGTTTGTGTACCAAGATTATTATTCTATTATTCTAGCACTATATTAGTTATTCTAGCACTACGTAGCACAAAAAGAGACTCTTAGGAAAGATAAGACAGCTGATGTTGCATGTCAAAGCAAAAATATCCACTTAACTGAACCTGAATGAATGAAATGTCCAAGCAAAAAGATGTCTGACCTGAGAGCTGGGGTCTCTCTATTACTTAGCGAGCTTTAGGTATTACTGCACCTTTCTTACCTCCTCCCCAATATTACAGCTAATTTGGTCCTCCATAGCGAAGCTTCAGAAGATTAAAGACAGTATACCTAACGAGAGGAGCTATGATACCCATGCATAACAGCACTGAGGACAAACTAAAGTCACCTTTTTCCTGTGATTCCCAGAGGCCTATTCTATTTATAACTTTATTTTTTTTTCTGCTTGATCCTTTGGTTATTCTAATGTATTTTCTGTATTTTACATTAATTCAGGCTCCCTACAACACCCTAAGCAATGCTACTCACAGGGGAAGAGAGGATAACAAGCTCATAAAGCAATTGGCTAAGACAATCAAATGCACTCGCTAATTGGATATACAGCTCATAAAAGACAACCCTTCAGGAGGGATGGATGACAGTGCAGGGAGACGAAACAAAATCTGGAAAAGCTCCTACTCTGTTCAGTTGAATGAACAACAGGTTTTTGATTTCATTAGCTCTGATATTCTGAGAATCATAATAATAAATACCACCTTGTTCTCAAGCACGCATTCTTCTAAGCATACAAGCGCAGAAGAAATGGCCATTAAAAGCTCTGCAATTACTCTAAATTTGCATTGTAAACAGCATAATACCAGACCATAATTAAATTCAATATGAAACATTTCATTGTCTCCATTACATTAAATCCAATTTCAAGGGAGCATTTATAGTAGCACCAGCAGCCTCTTTTCACATTTTGTACGCTGGTTTCAGTAGACACCATACCAATCCAACCAAAACAGCGATACACTCGGCACACAGAAGAACGGAGGACAAAATAAGCCTTGAGGAGCAATTGTGCTTGATGTGGTGCCTCTGTACAGGCTCGCAGCTCCCTGAGGAGCGATGAGCAAACAAACCTCCATGGCCTGAATCTCCTGTGACGCGTTCCGTGTAAGCAACTGCGAGAAGTTGCAAGCTACTTGTGAATCCAACTCTACAGGACCATGCATTGTGTTAACTGTTCAATCTGAGTGTTATGATCACTAATATAAACAACACTTCAAAATCTGACACATGTTCAACCAGTCTAAAGTACTTCTGACCTCCACAGGCTGAGGGGTGTAATATCCTTTTATTTTCCAAGTAGAATAAAATGAAAAACCTATTAGACATTTGGCTCAATCTTAGTTCCTTACATTAAGTCAAAAGTAATAATTTATTAATCAACATTCAAGAAATCCTTATTACATGTGACAGTTTTTTGAGGGCTTTCACTTTCTTATTTAAAAGACCTTCAACAACAACAGTCAGCTAGGGAAATATTTTGACATCCTCCTATGACACGTTCCTTTGACTTGCATATTAAAGCAAAAAAAAAGTTACTTGCTTTCATTAACTTGTATCATTTTCACATTTTTCAGTGCTAAGTAGATTTAAAATTTTTAGTTCTTGTGTAGAGTATTTTACGCCAATATGTTGTTACCTGTTATGGCTGTAGTACCCCCCAAAATAGGTCTTTTCTTATAAGAACTCAGTCTTAACAACATGAAGATTATGAGCATAGTAAGCTTTCTTAAAAATGAAAGGAGATAAAGAATGTATGAGGGAGAAACCCAGTAAACAATCAATCACTCTACATTAGTTTACTTTTGGAGACAGGCAAGCATGGTGCACTTAAAGAAAATGAAGAGGAAAATCTCTTGCTTTAATATTTTCCACAGAATTGCAGCACTCTGTTGCTGTAAAGCACAGTCACATTCCTTATTTTGTCTCAAAACAAATGTAAGGTTCTTAAGATTTATTTCAGCAAAATGGAAATGAAGCCAGATGACACAAAAAGGATGTGACAGCTACACCAACAGTACATACAAAAAAAAAAAAAAAAGTGCATCAAACTTCAGCTGCTCAACAAAAGACATAGCTTCACTGCAAAGCTCCCAAATCACTGGTCAGAACAGCAGAAGCCTTTTAAAAAGACCATTTCTGTGCATGGCTGACTCTGCTGTCAACACCTCGCACTGGCAGAGCTGCATACTAAACCGGGCAGGGTCTGAGTGCTGCTCCCCTCCCAGTGTCCCCGCAGGCAGTTCTGGGCATTTCCCCTCCTCCGGGAGAAGCGGAAGGCAGAGCATGAGCTCCGAAGCCCTGCAGGTGCAGGGCACAAATCCGAATGGGCTGCAATGGACAACGCACATCTTGCAAAGGGACTTTAGAGCAGGCGCTTTATTTTGGTTCGGAGCGAGCTGCTGCAGCCACGTGACTGCAACCACGCAAAACCCACTACTTAATGCTTCGTACGCGATCCTGGACCCGCCACAACAAAGGAGCCCACTTAAGTTACTTTCTGCTGAAAAGACAGGGTCACAGCATAGGCTCAGAGGGCTGACTCTCGCTCAGCAACATACATTAATCATCATCTTGAACCCACGACTGAGCAATCATTGCCTTTATATTGCTTTAAAAATATCCCCAGTACAAAGGCATCCTACAAGGGCGACCACCATCAGATCACTTTTCAAAACAAAGTGTTTTAACAGAAGGTTTCCAGTAGTCAGGCTCAATTAACTGCATCTGAAATATTAACTGGGTTTACAGACCCTGCTTACTTTGGGAGCTACCGTGCCACTTCAGCTGTTTTGCATTGTTCACCAGCAGTCACAGACAGATGATTCTGTCACAGGAAGCCAATGTTTTAATACTTGCACAAGGCTTAGATTCTACCAAGTGGGGAATGCTATTCAGCCTTTTGGTAGTTTTGTTTCTTTGTTTGTTTTTCAAATCTTAAGAACATAGCATTTATCACAACTAAAGGAAAATGAGGTTATGCAAAACACTTACTTCGAAAATGCTCTGAGGCGTAATAATAGACATCCTCGTAACCCTCGTGGTAATCCTCCTCTGGCCGGTACTTTTTGCCTTTTCTTCTTCTTGACCTCCTTATCTGCTTGACGAAGCCCAAGAAGCGCTCCATCTCCTCAGCAGCGCCCACCAGCAGCCCCCTTCGCCCTCAGCCTCACGGAGAACTGTCCGAGCATGAATTAACAGCAAGCACTGAAGGAAAGCTGCAACCTTCGACCATCTGCTCCGGTACCATTAAAAAAACCCTTATCTCAGCTAGGACTAGAAAGCATATTGTTTTCCCTTTAAAAAAAAAAAAAGGGAGGGGGTGGACTTTATCAAATCTACTGACTGGAATATTTCAACATGAAAATAGATGAAGGAGGGAAATACTGAAGGGAAAGGAGAAACTTAGGGCTCCATGCAGTTATTAAGCAGAACAAAGTTGGAGAGCCCTCCCTGCCAGCCAGAGGCAGCCCAGCACCGGGAGCTCGCAACCCTCTGTCTCCATCCCTTGAAGAGGGGCTGGGAGGCGGGGATAGACGTTAGTCAGTGGACTGAACCACATCTCCAGGCAAAGCAGGTTTTCATTTGCCAGTTAAATCTATCCTCGTATTTACACACGCACCCACTCAGGACCCCGTTTGATTTCATTCGTTCTACGGACAGGAAACACGCTGATCCATTTCTGGCATCACGTACACTGGGTGAATAATAGCAGAGTGGTTTAATCCGTACACACAGCCCACTCACCGGCAAGTGTGTGCTGGATGTGTTAATTGGAGCAGCAGGGAGAAAGCTCAGCAGCTGTTAAAAAATGACACATATACCCACTGGGCATTAGTGTATTCTAATCACTGCTAGATCTAAACATTAAAATGCACTTCACAGACAGGTTTCTTATGGAGCTGGCCAGGCTGTATGGCAATAGGCAAACAAAGGAAGCCACATCACGTGCACACCATGCCATACTCATTTAAAATCCTAGCAGAGTTTTAAAACTTTAAAATTAAGGTACAGCAAACTGTGCTTTGCACAGGAGGAGACCAGCAAAAAGCCTGAAAAGGCACTCGGTCTTTTCTCCCGCTGCGCGTCCGAATTCCACAGCATGCCCTGAGATAAGGCAGGAATTTCATGCGCGCTTCTGATGCAGCTTCCCTCCCATTCAAAAACAAAAGCCGTGCCTGCTCAGATCCCATCACCTTGACACCCAACATAGTCTGTCTTGTAACCGCACTCCCGCAAGCCAAGCAAGGTCTCCAGTCCAGCAGGACATCTCCTGGCTGCGGGCGCAACTCTGGGACCCGGCGGTCGCCTTGGTCAAACCACCGTCACCTGCACCCGTGCTCGCAGCAGATGCTGCACAGCACCTATGATCACAAGGACCTCGGACAGTCCTCCTGTGAAACCAATTTTACAGGATCATCATCTGGAAAATGAGAAGCATTTGAGGTGGGATTAGTCTCTGGAGATGTAGACACTTCAGTGAGAATCATTACTTCGCAAAGAGCAAAGCAGAACAATTTTTTAAAAAAGCATAAAAAGACGTGAAGCATAAGCCAGGACTGCAATTTATCATTGTTTCAAAAGAAGTAGGTACAGATTGATCGGAATTTAGTTGGGGTTTTCTGGTTTTGAAATACGTGAAAGTTATCAGCAGAGGCAAGCCAAATCTGCTGTCTGAGGGTCCTAAAACACATGCACGCTGATAGAGCAGGCACTGGAGCTCTTCTGGGCCTGTTCCAGCTTCCCAGGTATTTTAAAACAGAATAATCACAAACACATACCTGTTTTAGCCAGAAAAGCTGTCAAAACTGTAAGGCACCTACCAAGCCCCCCGCAGGAGTGTGCACTAATCCTCCCTGACCTCACCAGCCTTTCTTTTTCCCCCATGAAAATGCTGCCACTGCTGCCAGTTGAAGAACAGCCCGAAGTCCAGAATTATTTTTAGTGTAACTTCTGTAAGGAAGCTATGTTTTATTACCTGCCTGTTTTTATCATACAGCTTTCAACTTTCAAAAGGTAAAGAACTTGCAGGAATATTACCAAAAATTAAAAAAAAAAATCAATAAAACTTTTTTATGGATCTTTAAGAGCAGATCCGTGTATATTCTGAAGGTTTCACTTCACGTCTTCTCTGTGCTCTGCCACCAAGCAGCAAAAGCATTAAATTAGCATCATGAAGCACGAAAACCAAACAACGACTTAGCCTACAGCAGAGACAGCAGTCTCTCTTTGTGGAGATGGAAATGTTGTTTTGATGCTGTATTTGCTCCTGTAGAGTGCTCTCCCTGACAGCTGCGCAAAATGTTATTTGTAGGTGTCAGAAATATTCAACTTTAAGCCAGAAGTCTTGCAGCCACCACTGCTTCCTAAAGTTAAATTATAAATTCAATTCAAAGTGATATGGCTTACTTCTCACAAGGGAGAAAAAGGTACAACTTTCTTACTTTTAAACAGCCCTCTAAACGAGAGCTGATAAACAAAATCATGCAAACATTCGGCTATCACGAAGTAAATCCACCTGTCCCCATTACCACGGTGGTTCAACAACATGCTGCTGCAAGAGCAGCTTCTGCTGGGGACGCAGCTTCCCCGTCCTCAGCACACCCGAAGAGACTCTGTCCTTCCCATCGCAAGACCAACGCTGCTGATCGGCAGCCCAGGTAGCGGCTAAATGCCCTCAGCCAGCACAGAACGCACCAGCTGCGCTACACCGACTGCCGGGCAGTGTTTTAGAGACAACCAATCTGGCTACGGACAAGTTCTGAGCTTTGGAAAAACGCGCTGCCACCTTGCGCGATAGATCCTCCCTGTGCTCCTGAAGTGCATCGCCCAGGTGCACGGCATACACAGCTGGCTCATTTAGCAACGCAGAAAAACCACGCGGACTGGTGTTTTCGGTCGGTGCTGAAGGCAGTGGCTGCCACCCACCTCGTACGTGAGCACGGCAGGGCTGGGGGGCACCAGCCAGCCCCCGGGGGCACACGCTCCGCGGCTCTGCACCGCTGCCGCAGGACGGGCTCCCTCTCCTGCACCCAAGGGGCAGAAGCAGGTGCTGCCCACAGCTTCTAACCCACGAGCTGTCTTGCCAGCACGTAATTACACACCTGCTTCCTTTTCCATGAATGCAACCAGCAGAGACAAACAGTGCCAGCATTTTACTTTTTAAACCTAGAACAACATCAGCTTTTGATAGGATTTTCCCCTCCCTAAAATATTTTGGTATTTAGGGCAATTTAAAAAGAAAGAAATACCTTAACTGAGTGCAATGGTATTATATATCAATACGAGTCAAAACATTAAGTCTTTTACTACCAAAATTACTGAAAATTTATGTTTCATATGCATTACATACTACCTCTACTGCTTTGTTGAGAACACTGGAGACATTCATTAGCTACTCCTCATGTCATACCTGTAAATATTTTATTATAGTCCTACTTTCATATGTATAAGCAGAGAATTCAGTTTCACGAACATAGTTCACTGTAGTTTAAAAAAAAAAAAAAAAGATAGCTAATGACTGCTCTTCCCATTGCTCAGGATTCACCCTCCTGCAGCTTCTTGTGGTGAGCAGCTCATTCCTTCATGGAAACCTTGCAACCTCCTGCTTGAAAATGAATAAAAGAGCAGGAACATATCAGATGCATACAACAGTTCAGAAAGGCATCATGATTTTGTGGGTGGAGCAGAGAAAGAAAACACTGCCTTTAGAATTTTTTAAATGCAAAACATCAGAGATGACAGTGAGTTTCACCCCTTAATGACGAAGAGAAAAACATAATGACGCCCAGAGAGCACAAAATTAGGTGTCAGCTGATACTCTGACTCTCCCTCTGAACTAGAATTTGGGGACTCAATTTTCTGGTGTTATAATACCACAACAGAAGTTGCAACGTAAATATGTCTCAAGCTCTTTGGCTCATCCCTTCTCCATCAACACACCTGCTCCAGTAAAAGCAGGTGCTCCACTGCTGCTTCCAAGGTGGCTTCATTAGAAGAAGCAAAGATTGTCACGCTGTCTCCAGCATGATTTGCATAATACAAATTTTGCCAAGTGATATCATTTAGCTAATATTTACATTCGCCATTCTCATAATTAATTTGTATTACCAAGAAGCTCTATCAAACTGGATTTGTCTCAGGTCACTGACTCACTGGAAAAGACTTCATGGCAGCAATAAAGAAAATATACCATTAAGACACTGTCCTTTCCAAATACTTCAGCTGAGGTACAAACACTTTTGTAGCCATAGACAATGTCAGCATTTAGCGTCAACTTGCCTTTGTATCCACACCATAGACTGGGTCTCTCATCTTGTAAAATATCCACATTTAACTTTTTACTTGCATAAATTTAGCTATGCAGTTATCTAGGTAAAATTTTAGAGGTGACATAACTGTTTTCTACAGTGCTTCTTCCAACATTTGGGGAAAGCGATAGGAAAAACATTCTGGTATCCACGGATAAGCCGCTAAGGTAGTAAATTTTTAACAATGGTTTCCTTTTGAGTGGGCTTGCAAACATGGTCCTTTGAAACCAGAGCCTAAGTATGAAGCAAGCCTCTCTAGCGTTTTGTATCAGAAATACAAAATGGAACTGGCAGCAAATGCTAACATTTTTAAGCAGGTATTTTACATCCCATTCATCATCATGTTTCAATGTTTAAAAAAAAAACACGTTAGATGGAGGAAGTCTCCTGTCCCTGCCTCTACTTCTCTGGGCAGCCCCTGAGAGTTGGAGGAACGCTCCCACCGGGATGCAACCACCCACGAGAGCACACAGTGGCAGCAGGAGAAACCTGCCTGCTTGAGGTTACTCTCTTGGAAAAAAACACTGAATCACACATGCAAAACACAAAAATTAAGATGGATATAACCAGTTTTTGGAGGCTGGCTGAATACAGAAAATGATTCTTTTTCCCTCCTCCCTCCAACTGCTGTAAAGATACTGCAAACCTCAAAAGGGAGGAACACACCTTTTCTTCTCTAGATCTCTTTCAACTGAGCGATGTCTTTGATAATCTGCTGTTGTTGCTTCTGGAAATCAGCAAGAACAGACAAAGGAAATTCCCAAAACTACTCCCCTTATTCATCTTACTGTATCATCTTGCCTGACCTTCTAGTTTTTCAAGAGCAGATGTTTGTTTACATGTCATAATTGCTCATGTTAAGGCTGCAATTTTCCACTCAGAATTTGCCCTAAATACCTTGGTGTAAAATGTGAGCTTATCGAGTTGAAAATTATCAAATGCCTGTGGTTTACAATCTATTAAGCACTGTAAGAATGAAAAGTCCACATAGGTACAAGCATTGCAACGTACAAAAACAGTACTGGGTGCGAGGAGAAACTAGCAGCCTACCTCACCCGAGATCCCGCAGCACCACCTGAACCCCCGGTACGAAGCATGCTTCTGCGCAGAAGTCTTGCGCTCTTTCTAAAGACGCCTGCGGAGACCATCAAAGCCATGGGACACGCTATTTATCACCCTGCACACCTCTCTCATTTGACAACAACAACAAGAAAGCAGAATAACTACTGCACTACTGCTGGAATACTGCTGCATATGAACTGGATGGTGATAAGAACTGGATGGTGATAAAATACTGCTATCCACTACTGTTATTTCTAAGACCTGATACTTTTTATGTGTTAAATAATCAGTTTCCTCTGATTTTGATGCATTACACTCAGTTTTCACAAGCCATTCACGCACTCTTGTTATTCACTGCCCACATACAGTCACAGGCCATTGTTTCTTTCTGCTCCTGAATTCAAGAATGTAAGAATTCAGAGCTGGAGATCAGCTTTTCTGTCACCTTATTGTAAATTAACCGGCAAATCTTCCTTTTTTTTTTTTTCCTCCCATGAACACACTATTTTTCAATAGAGACTTGCACCTGCCAACAATAGTTAGAGGAGTTCTTCACTGTATTGTATCACCTGGATATTATATCATATTAACATTCCCAATGATTTTGCTTTTTGCAAACATTCTCTCCCATAAAAGTGTGCACATAAAACCATGAATGCCAGTGCAGTGAACGAGGATAAAGCAGAACACAAGGGATAGAGAAAAGGCTACATTCATTTAGAGGGAGTTGGGGGGCTGCTTGTGGGTTTAATACATGAACACTGTCTCTTGTATACCGAGAACGTTGAGAAATCTTTGTAGCACTCTTTTAAAAGGGTCACTTGTCAAGTTGAATTTCATGCAGAATGTATGCTTCAGGGAAAAGAAGCTTTTTTTTTCCTTCAGTTCAGCTGAAACAGTTTGCATACATTCTATTTTTCTTCCTCTCTGTCTAGCTTATTTAGCTTTAAATCGGTGACTAATTAGAATACACAAATATACAGATATAAATGTTATCTTGACCGCTATGAAGGAAATACCCAGGTAAAACTAAGTACAAAAAGAGTTTGAGTTTGCTTAACATCCTGTGACACCAATAGCCATTCTACAAGAAAAGCTAAACAGAGTACTACTCTAACCATATTTAAAACCCCTCAAGGGCTCACACAGTAGACTGATATTCTAAAATACTAAAACTAGAACATAATTCTCTGAGAAAGTCTGAATTAAAGGTGTTTTCATCTTTCTAAAGAAACGTAGCAAACGGCTAGAGGGAACACTACCAAGATTTTGCATACTGTGCTTCTGTCTGCTTTATGCATAAAGTGTATCGCAAACCAGCTAAGAAAAATATATGGAAAAAAAGCATCCTCCTCACTAAGTAAAAACTATTGTATCTTCTTAATTTTCCAGCCTTATGAAACTGCATATTGCAATTCTAACCACAACTGAAATCTGTGTAGAACACTGGAAAGAAAGAATTAACTAATTAATTAAATCACAGCTCTCTAAAACAAAAATAACTAGCAGATACGGGAAATGAAGTTCTTACATTAAAGCATGAAAATCCTTTCCTAAGTATTTTCATACTGCATACGTATGGAATACAGGAGGTATAGAGTACCACCAAACAGGATGGAAGTAGGTGGGATTCAGCAGTTCAATTGACAGTGGAAGACCCGAACCTGATACATGAGAATTAAAGTAGGCTACAGGAGAATCCATTGGTGGATATTTCTTTCCATGCAAAACTTTATGCAAGAGACTTTTTATTATGCAACGTTAAATAGGTTTAATTTCTTTCACCTTATGAGATAAGCAAAAACAGTTGTGAAAAATCCTTCTATGGATGCATCCTGTCCTACTGAGACTCTTCCCCATGGCTCTGGGCCACAGTCTCATTGTGCAGGGAGTGCAAGTACACATTCACACCTGCACAATGTATTCCCACAAATTATCCCACCCTACTCCCATGGGTGCAGAGAGATTTCATCTTAAAACACAAAGGACTGGCATGATATGTAACACTAAAAAGAAACAACCTCCACAGGCCATTTGATATAAATCCTCCTCTTTACCCGTCTTCCGCCTGATACCAGTTTTCTGTATCAGAGATAACACATGAAACTTAGATTTATGAACTATTCGGTGCAGAGGAATGTCTGTACTCCCCCAGCCTCTTTTCTTACTAATATTTAGTAGCGGTAATCATTCGGTAGCAATGAAAACCTTGTTACGTATCACTATTGAAAACATCCACCAGTGATAAGTTGTGCATTTCTTTGATCAAAGAATCAATTACTACAACAAGAAATTTTTGTCATTTGTGTAATAGATTTAAGGAGTGGTTAGAAGGAATAAAGGATGGGCAATACGAAAGAAGCCTGACAGGGAAGACTGCAACTAAGAAACTGAAGCAATGAAAAAGCCCTTCTGTCTGGGGGAAAAAAAAAAAAAGGGCCCCAGAAGGTGGTTTGTATCCTGAGCCCCCTATGTTTTATCAGGGTCAAGATACAGTGGATAAACAGAAAGATTTTACTGCAGGTGAGCTCTGACAAGAATAAAATTCTGCTCAACAGTCAAACAAACAAACAAACAAACAAAACAGCTACAGGCAAATTCTCCATTATGATCATGTGAATTTATGACTAAAGAATATGTAAATATATATGCAAATTAAGCCATCCATCTGGAGTCCCCTGCCCTAGAGGCACAGGCCAACATAACATGATGGCAATGAAGAATCCAGTTGTTCAGAAGGATTAACCCTTCTCCTTCTCTCTAAATACCCTCCACACCCAATTCTCTTTTTAAATCCTGAGTTTTAAGTAATTCCTATCGTCCTTGCGCTATCTGAAACCATAAAGCATATCAAGTAAAAAGAACAAAGACTAGCAGAGAAACTTGAAAGGCAAAAGGACAACTGCACATGTAACCTCACACTAATGAGACCCATGTATTACGTGTCCACAGAACAGAAGGATCACAGTTTCCGTCCACAAGTCTCCTGTACAATAGCAAGGCCCATTGAACATTAGTGTAGCACTTCATCTCTCTCATGCCAAATAGCAGTTTGGAAAATGAGAGCTACTGACACCTCTTTACGGATGAGCTTTGATTTCCCTTCTGTCCCCATTCCAAGGGCACAGAGCAGGTTCTACAGTTCAGATTGTTTCCTATTGCAAGTCCACCTTCTTCCCATTTAGGAAAAGGAAAGAAAAACAACTCAGAAAATCTTTATCTTTACACTGCTGTTAAGTGTTTATCAAAGAAAATACAGACAAAGCAAAAATACAAGCTTCAAAACTGTCTGTTCAGTTCTCCTCCATGAGACTGGTGTTCCTGGTTTTGAATGTTAAGAGGCAAACCACAGGGAAAAAAATGCATGATATCTTGAGCTGGTGAAACTTGCCCACTTCTGCCATGAGTTTTGCCATTTTCTGCTGAAAATTCACTCTTACATTAACAGCTTTGCGATATAAAATTGTGGGGCCAAATATAAAGTGGTGACTTGTTCAGTGTTTCATTTTTCATTTACTGTTCACAGAGTAATGATACAGGACATAAGAGATGCTTCTGGTTCTGTTTGTAAAGGACTATGAGATCATTGGCCTTAACACACATTTTAGAAGTGATAGGGTAATTGAAGTTTCTTCTCTTTGAAAGCCGATAGTTCCCAAACAAAAGATTACTTGAGAGTTTACATCTTGTGGCACTTAACAGTGAGAAAAAAAAAAAACAAACA